>VMKM01002887.1:0-54138 GCA_008360985.2 Macquaria ambigua
CCATCTTGGCTACGTAGCAGAAGGGGAGGGACCACGAACGTATGAAAATGGCAGCCGCGGTTGCGATTGATACGGCTTAAAGTAAAAGCACGTTCATTTTTTATATAATTGAATTGAAGTCAAGTGAGCAAACAAGCTGGCAGATATTTCGGCGTGTGGCAATCACGGTAAAATGTTGCTGATAATGCTCCGCCCAGTTGGAATCCGCCATTAAAAAGAAGAAGAAGAAGAAGAAGACGCGGTCAAAGGTTGCAATCGTCATTTCCGGTAAGCACACGACAGCCGTGTTTGATTTGAGACAACACTACCCTGTCAAAATTAACGCACTACACAAGAAAGTACATAGTGTACACAGTGTACTGCATGTAAGTGTACTAACGGAAATATCCGAATTGAGACACAGCACTTGTTTCCAGTCTTCATGCTAAGCCAAGTTAGCGGCTGCTGGCTTTAGCTTCATTTTTACCCATACAGACCTGAGACTGGTATCAACCTCCTCGTCCACCTCCTGGAAAAAAAAGTGAATAAGGATATTTCCCAAAAAGTCTAACTATTCCTTTAAGCTTTAATAAATGCACTCATATACTTACAAACAGTCATGTTTTAGGAGTCACATGTTGCTATTTGCTTCTATCAGCAGTCAGCACATTGTACATCTCTGTTGATAAAGCCCAACATCAGGCTTTGGGTTTATCACCCACTTCATTATGGACAGTGATTGAATTTGCAATATTTAATCAGCGTGTTTCCCACATTCAATTATAATGGATCAACACTGCTGCTGCAGAAAACAGAAAACATCAGAAAACACGCTTTTCCATCAATTAGATGCAAAATCTATGAGGCGCCGCTGAATAACAAAGTAGGGTGGACATTTTCAAAAGTTGGGTCAGTGGGTTTACGGTTTGAAAAACAGCACCTCAAAGAAAAATGGCCCTGATCAGCAAAATGTTGTTGCATTGTGTTGTTTCTGCTCCTCATCAGATATGCAGCTTCCTTCTCGGCTCCGGTATTTTGATGGATTGCTGTTGCTGCCATTTGTTCTTGCATTTTGATACACAGTTATGATTAAAGAGGGAGATGGATGGCTAAAGACTGATGCAGGATTAGAGACAGCTCTTGAGAAAGGATAGAATAAAAAGAAGGAGGAGGAGGTGTCTGGAGAGGTCGTCGTTAAAGAAAGGTGAAGGTAGAGTAATACACCCTCATCCATTATTTGCTGCGCCTTTGTGCGAGTCTGACCTGGAGGAGACCTTTGGACTAGAGTAAGAGGAGAGGGAAAGTAAAGAGACAGGATGAGTATGGGTGGCAAGAGGAGTTCCTCTGTCTCGTTAAACCTGTGGCCATCCTTTTGTTTGGAAATTTTCCATCACTTAACAATGTGTCCCTGAGGAAGGCAGGGAGAGTCTCAGCTTTAATGTCCGCTGCTGGACTCGCTCATTAAACCTCGTTTGATTGTTTTGAAGGGGAGGAATTCGCGCAGCAGTGTGTGTTTTGTGCAGGAAAAAGATCTTGGGTCCATCATATTTCATGTGGTTTTAGGGGTTATTACAGTGCACCACATGGTAGAATAACCTCTGATCAAACTGCAGTGTTCACTAAACAAATCTTTTATGATGCAAACATTAACAAATTTGTCAGGTGCATGTGCATAATATCTCACCGACACAATCGCACAAATGCGCAGACAAAAATGCACGCCTTCTGCCGGCGTCAACTTCACAGGTGACCTTTTGTGTCTGTAGTTGTTTGGACTTGCAGATTTTTTTTGATGCTCTAACCACCCTGAATTAAGCACTACTCCAACATCAAGGTGGTGTGGTTAGCTAGATGAAAGCAGACGGGGTTGCACGGTAGGTAATACATTAAACGGGCAGGTATTCACAGCCACAGGCGAGGCAGCTGGGGAGAAGGACGAGGTGTGATGAAAGTGGGATTAGCATTGATTCATCATCTCTCTCTATAACTGGAAAGCCGTGAGTGCATTTTTATACCTTACAAAATCTCAAATTATCAGCAATTTACTGGTGCTTATAAAATGCATATAAAGTACAGAATTATGGACTTATTGTATGTGATTTCACTGATTTTCAAAAGTTTAAATATGATGCTATACATCACAGTGAAATCATACAAAGGTACAAAAGAAGCTGGATCTGGAACTGGATTGAATTGATGTTTTAGGTACCAATCCATTGATTAAAACCCCTTAACATCCAATTTTCCCCTTTTAGTAAGTAGCTTAAAGCCCCTGAAAACTTTCAATATTCATGACTAAATAAGCAATAATCAAAGTTAAATTTAGGAAAATACAACTTCCTTAAAGGTAGGGGGAGTTTTTTGACCACTAGTAGCGCTATGCAGCAATGTTTCGTTTTGCGCTATTCTGTTGATCGACAGTTGGTGGCGATAGTGCGCGAAGAAACATAGCATTAGCACCAACAAAAGCAAGAAAGAAGAAGACCGCAAGCTAGCAAACATGGATGTAAACGAGGTAGGATTTAAAGTATTTAAAAAATCGGCTTTGCAAATGTTTTGTGAGGAAGGAAACACATTCAACAGGTTTGTTAGACCTCGAGGATACACACAATGTGATGTGTTGGTGAGGAACCACTGAATGTAAACAGAACTTTTGTTTGTTTACCAGAAAACCCCACAAGGCACCTTTAAAATAACAGTTCTGCCTTGTGTGTAAGGTTTTCACACAAACCTGATTGAGGTTTTCAGGGCCTTCAAAGCTGCAAAAATTACTTTATTTCACACTGTTTGACATCATCACACACTTTATATATTCTGTGTCAGCTTGTTCCAGCTCTTCATTGAAGCTATATGATGTTTACATTGAGAGAAATATTCTTTGGAAACTTTGAGAAATTAAAATTAAGTTCTGTGGGTTTGAACTGCACAGCATGAGTTTGGGGTTTAATAAGACATAAAAGCAACTTGCGTTTCAGGAGGTTTTACTTCCTGGAACAATTCTGAACGATGCTTTTTTTTTTTTTTGCCTGTGTCACTTTAACCCACAGTGTCCCTGAATACAAACCAGTTAAAGAACCGCTTTGACACAAAGTATAATTTTGTCACTCTAAAGGTGTAATTGTCCACCAGCTGCAGTCCCAGGCTCAGGTGTGACACACTTGTGACTGTAATTTTGCAGATATGAATTGTTCCTGATGTCTTCTGCTGTGACAGTCAGTGATCTGTGCACGCCGAGACTTGAAAATCAATTGTTGGTAATATTTCTGCGCTTTTCTGTGTGAAGAACCTGAACCTCATCAGTTGAGTCACAAGAGAGAGTTCTGCCGTTGTTATGTTTTATTTTATTTATTTTGTTTGTTTGTTTTTTCTTCCAATCTCAAGCACTTGGTCTGACTACACAAAAGATGATAGCGGTTATTGCTCAGTAAAGGAGATGAGTTGAGTATTTAGGAGGGAGCCTGGAGCAGTCATAGACACAGACGCCTACATCACAGACAGATACGGGGCGGACATAACAACAATATAATCCAATCCAATACAACAGCTCTGCAATGAAATCAACCTTTTGTGAATAAAATATCAGGAACACCAATGTGCTGGAACGCCTACGTGTTAGGAAATATAAAGCAATCCAGTACAACAGAACCGCAAACTCTTCAACACTTAAATGTGAACATTAATGTTTGCATAGTAGTAGTTGTTGCAGGGTCATAGTATTGGATTGCATTACATTACACAGGCGGTTATTGTGTCCACCTCCTTGTTGATATACCATTTTACATTAGCAGTTTGTGATTTAAACACTTAACTCATAATGCCGCCTTGAGGTAAGGTGGATGTGCCATTAAAAGGAAGCTCGTGGAAAAAAACACGAACCTAAAAGTGTTTCATCTGCAACCGAAGGATCTTGTGACACAGTTAAATGCTGCAGTAAAGTCTGCAAGAGCAAATTATTTTGCCCGGCATATAAATGATTAATCATCATAATCCTGGAATTTTATTTGAATCCATAAACTGTCTTTGAAATCTTCTGCCTTCTGCTCAGACTCTGAGTTTTAAAAGTTTTTTTGTTAAAGCTCCATTAAGGAAATTTGTGATGTTACAAATGACTCTCTGTAATGTGAGAGGGTTGCTAGAACCAGAATCTATAGGTCTTTATGGGCCTTTATGGTTTGCAGCTTCGTGAGGGTAGAAGTCAAGCCTCGGAGGTATCAAACAAACAAGAGCTTTTTTTTTATTTTAAGCATAGTACAGAGACATCTTTGCTAAAAGTCTGAAATGACATCCTTGCAGCTGCTCCAACCTTGTCCTCCTTGATCCCAGTGCTGCTTGTGATACCATCGATCGCTCAGATCTCATTCAAAGTCTAAAGGATTTTTCTGGGGGGGAATTAGAGGCCCAGTTCCTAAATGATTTGAATCACATTTTACGCACACACTAATAGTTTTCTGTCACCATGGGAAGCTCAACATTTACTCATCACAAACAAACAAAAAAAAAACTTACATAGTAGAAGAAAACTACTGTCCCTACTGTTAAAACGTGGCTAGACGACTTAATTAACACCCTACATTTAGAGAAGATATGATATTTTTTTAAAATAAAAAGCTCTCATAGTAATAGATCTTTTGAATATAGACATTTAGTCTTGTCATAGAAGTAAAAGCACAGTGTTACAACACCAGGACCCTGAAACGGCAGCAGCTAAATGGAATTCATTTTATTCTTTAAAATGTGACAACCCCTAATTAAGAGCCTTGCAGGCTTCGAAATAGAAGATAATTTATATTTTATGCCTTTGCAATATGTCACAGTATCATACGAACACGTTACTGAAACACGAGTGAGAGACAGACAGCGAAACTGCGTGAAACGTGTTTTTTAAATCTTTCTGCAGTTTGTCGTCACTTACTGGTTGAATGTCTGTGGATACATTTAAAACATCCTTTGGTTTATGTCTGTAATTGAGCAGCAACCGAATCAAGCATATCTGTATGTGGGCAAGCTGCAAAAAGAACAGTTCTAGTGTTTAGTTGAAGTAAAGATCTGCAGACTCTTTTCCCTACATTGCATGATTCATAGTCCCTGCTTTGGATATTGATGGACATATATGATAAATAGCCTTGACATAGATTTAGAAATGTCCTTTTCTCGCTCAGAGGATGTCAGGTTTTTTCTCACCCTTTTTTTCTCTTTTACACTTTTTATTTCCATTTTTTTCTCTCACTCCAAAATGCACACAGCAGCCCGAGGTCCAAACAAATAAATAAATACATCTTTGCATGTGCACACACACACACACACACACACACATACTACCAATCAGCAGCAGCACAATCACAGCAGCAGCAGACAGGCCCATCCATCTTTATCACTGCAGCAACACACTCGTAAGACTTGGCAGTAAGCACACACACACACACACACACACACACACACACACACTCCCTCTGTTTTTTTCTCCCCGTCCTTCCATCTTTCTCTCTTCATTCTCTCATTTTCTCTCCCTGTGACTCTCCTCGTCTGTTGCATAAACTCCACATGAGGGCTGACAGGACATTCATCAGATAGACCTACTTTATATTACAGTATAGACGAAAAGCACGGTGACCTCAGCTTATACGATCATGTGGCAATGTTGATTTATTGAAAGAGGCCAGTTGCAGGTTGTCTCACTGTAATAGACACAGTGATCCTTTTGTTCAGCTGCTGCTGACTTGTATTGTTTATGCAGGGAAATATGAGCTGTATTTGGCAGGAGTGGGGTTTTTTTTGTGTGCGTGTGAGAGAGGTGTTAATTGGCTTGTCGTGAGCTCTGTGCAAGACTGCGATTGGCTGACTGTGCCTGCTGATGTAACCAGGGGGAGTCTGAAAGCACACTTGTGTTTCTTTAACTCCAATAAGAGGTGATTATAGATGAATAAAATAGCATCTTCATGTGTATGTGTGTGTGTGAGAGATAGAGAGAGAGAGAGAAAGTTTACACTATGCACTATGCTCCGTTTCTCACTTATCCTGAAGTTGACAGGGACAAAGTGTCGGCTGAGTCAGCGCTGCTGTCAAGACTTTAATTGGGCACACACACACACACACTCACGCACACACACACACACACACACACACAGGCACACACACACCTGAATCCATACTTTCTCTCTGAGCTTGTGATTATCACCTGGATTGTTACAGTTGAGCTGATGCTGTGGAACAATGAACCCATGTTTGCCTCTGCATTGTACAGTGCATCCCCCTGAATTATAACAAACTGACACACACACACACACACACACACACGCTGTGACCACACGGCAGCACAGTGGTGGACGCAGCCAGCACTGTTGTAAGAGCTCTGCAGTGTGTTTAGGATGCTTAAAAGTCAGGTCACCGTGCACATGTTGATTCTCAGTGATCATCGACATTCATCTTCTGTTGGAAAACTCACAGGTGGAGTGCGTAGGGCTAAAAGCAAATACCCTGCTGTGTGGCACAAATCATTTTAATGCTCCACAAACAGCTGGATTTTAATTAGTTTTTGCAATGTCAATAAGCAAGAGAGAAATTCAGTCTAAGGTGTTTATATAGCTTGTGAATATTTTGTTTAGCTGTGGTTAGAAGGTGGCTGTTCAGCTGGAAGTTTACTGGAAATAAATAACTAGTAATTTGGTAGTAATTATACAGAAAATAGGACTTTTCTTGAAAGTAAACCTCAATTTAAACCTAAGTAACTACTAATTAATTATCAATTTATTATTGGAAACTTAATTCTCTATATATGTTGAATTATGTGCTTGCTTGTAGACAAATTTCACATTATTGCATGAAAATTATGTCAAGACTCTATTTCTCTTTCAGAGTGTGATCTAATGTGCAGGGGAAAAAAAGACACAAATCATCAGCGGCACTATATCTGAATCCTTAGAGATACTTTATTTGTTTAATCAAAAATATTGACATCAGCCAATATGTTTCTGCATACTTTCTCACAGCACAGTAATACATACTCTTTATACAGTCAATACATTCATTAGGAGGAAAGAATTGAATTATGCAAGCCTATAATCACTCCAGTACAATCAAAAAAACACAGTTTTGAAACACTGCCATGGAGAAAGGTAAAAGACTGCTCAAAAAAGGTCATTGTGTAGAAAATCACAATCAGAAAAATACCAACAAAGATGCCAGAAGCGTCAGTTGTACATTCATGGATATATCTGTTATAATACTGTGCTGTATGTAATTATATTCATCATGACTGAGTATAAATACATATTTGATTTCATACATTACAGGTCCTATGGCACAAACACTTTTTAAAGCTTCTTTCTGTCTAACACGGACATTATGTACACACACACTCGCACGCACACACACACACACACACACACACACACACACACACACACACACACTGTAGAGCAAAGCAGGCAGAGAGAGAGACGGCGAGGAAGCAGGATGTGTGAGAGAGAAAATATAATTTTCCCCTCTGATTGATTTATGTTTGGTTATCTTTTTAATATCTGGCTGAAGAAAATATAGATCCTTGGCTCTTTTTTTTTTTTTTTCTCATAATGGGGAAGCTTTCTCGGCATCCCCCCCGCCCACACACACACACACACACACACACACACACACACACTCCCACCTGCTCCCGAGTGCCTCACGTGGGAGACGAAGGGACACCTGCATGTGACACTCTTTCAAGCCCCCCCCCACTCATCCCTTTCGCTCTGCTTTCCCAGCATGCCTGCCTCGCTCCCTGGAGGCCGCGGGAACGAGGCGCTGGTTCTCTCGCACAAATGTCACATTAACATGGCTGAAACACTGGACGGGGTTAACACGTGAAATGAATGTCATGGCAACATTGATCTGGAATGAGTTCCTCAGGCTGAAGCCCAAATCATTTTTTGTGATCTCGCTTTCTTAATGATTGCAGTCTGATCATTAGGCTGTATTGACTAGGATTAAAGCGCATGTACTAGTGCCTTTACACTAAATGAAATGTATTGCACACAACTTTAACGGACTGGGAGTCAAGGAGCTTGCTGAGTGATCACTGGTTATCGACCCTATGGCCATTTATCTCCATCACATAATGCTCGACATCCACCAGCGTCAATTCAAGGTCCCTAACCGCACGGATCAGTTCTCTGATGAGAAATGATGGCGCGATGTGCTCAGTATGCACATGTAGCACAAAAGACTTCAAGGTAATCAGTTAACAAGTAAAAAGGACACTTGTGAAATTAACTTTGAGCGAGTGCATTTGACATAAAGTGGGAGGAAAGAGGGATGAGTGGGAGGAGTACAGAGTGAAAGAGGTGAGGAGCAAGTGGCAATCGGTGCTCCCTCATTCGCTTTGCAATTTTGAAGAAAATCAATTCATGGAGGAACAAAGAAATGGGAACTGAGAGTGGAGGAGCCAGTTATGGCTTGAGTGCACAACTGAATTGAAAAAAGGCAGAGTTTGGAAGTTGGAGAATTATGTTTACTCAGATTAAAGTAATCTTTGATGGGAAAAGAAATTGGAGAGACTGTCACATAACACAACAGCTAGAATCTCTGAAAATAGAAAATACAGCACTTGTTTTTTGTGTTGCTCTGACTGGAAACTGAAGGAGATTTCTTTTTTTTTTTTTTTCCAGTAACAATCTAGGTCTTGTTGTTTTGGCCATAATTCTTATTTGATCTGAGTTATTCACCAGTTATATTGCTGAGATCATCTACAACACTTGACACTTCTGCAACACAGAATTGGGGTTTGGGCAAAACTTTACCTACTTGTGAGGAGAAGGGACAGCAGCAGTCTTAAAGGGTCAAAACATCAACAACACTTGTAGAATGAGGACTTCTTAATTAATCAAATCTATCATTCATGTGCTTTTTGGATTTTGTTCTTTGCTTGTTTACTTTTTATCTTAGCTTTTACATTTTATTTCCGACAGTTCTTGTAAAGCGTTTTCAGTATGGAAAAAGGCAGAGTTTGACCTCCTCTATACTAATTACTTCTCCTGTCTGTGGTAAAAATATTGTATCGCCTACATCCATCATGAGACTCTCATGGCCTCTTTAACAGTTCAGTAATTTGATTGGTCTAAAACCATATGACCATATACAACTGCCACGTTCAAATCATAGGGGAGGAAAGGTAGCGACTTGACAGATTTTCATGTTTTTGACTTGCGACTTGCGCACTTCACCAGACAATTCAAGAGGTTATATGATTGCAGAGTTGGCCGTGTGAAGGTTAAAAATACTGACAACAACATCTATACTCATCTTATTTACAGCACAAGCCACCACACAGTCTTTAAGAAAACCCCAATTTAACCCAATTATAAAACCAGGAAACAAGGATAAACATATGCGAAACGTCTGTAATAATCATCTACTGTATTTCAAAGCTGGTTTAGATAATATCATTAAACTGGTAAGTCGTTTAAACAGGTTGATCACTCGTGATCCTCGCACCAAAGGACTCTGTTGTTAAACCGCATCTTGCCGTGTCGCCATATCTCAGCAATGAAGCTGATGAGTTAAATGTTATTATAACTGACATGAAAAATGGCCCAAACTATGAAACCCTGGCCCTGATTTTCAGCTGCAGCCATTTTCTTTTTTTTTTTGCTTTAACAGTTGCTATGGTGAAAGAAAGAGCAACGACACACCTGCAGTCACCCCTTAAAGTGTCTCAGATGTTTGAGTGTCGAACAAGAGTTTGGAGGGCATGACTTTATCAGCTATGACAGACACTCCTAACATTCATCAGATTTAAAGCCTCACCTATTAAAAAAAAAAGGGGGGCCTGATGTGTCTGATCGCTCCAGGCAGGTATTAGCAGAAATCTGCCCTTTGGCACATCTCCATTCTCGCTAGATAGATGAACACCGCTAATGCCCCAAGGTGTCTGGAGAATGGATGTGCATTGATCTCAATATGCTTTTTCTGTGGGCAATACAGCGCACTGTGTGTGTGTGTGTGTGTGTGTTCACATTTATGGTTTGTTACCGGGCAGGACTCGGGCAGCACTGAGACAGAGTTGATGTACGTGACTGTGTTTCAGCGTGAAATGTTACTGAACTGCCATCAGCCAGCAGCAGAATGAGCGGAGCTGAAATGTGCCACTGTGGCCCTGAGACCAAATTCACTGCTGCATCATGGGACATAAAGCCTTGGATGGGGAAAACAAACCGAAGGGAAGGTGAGCAGATTATTCTGTCCTCTCTATCTCTCTCTCTCTCTTTTATTCTCATTCTCTCAGAAAGCTAAAGGGTTAAAGAGATGTTCAGTTACAGTCATTATATTCATCCAGATAATGGCGAACAGTAAGTCATCAAGGACCATTAATAGTTAATAGAGGACTATCTACAAATAGCAGAAATTTCCTCTTCCTAATATTGGAAACATGATTGCTAGATTAATGACACCTTGGAGCCAAACCGACCCCAAGTCTTATTTTTTTTTTTGCCTTGTATTTTTGTGAAGCTACAATAACAGTCAAGTCTACCATTAATACAATAAGCAGAGAGTCTACTCATCCTACGACAATCTGTGAGCTTGGATGTGGGATAACTTGTTCTTCCATAGCGAGCGCCGACTTGTAGGTGACCTGCACTGCTAGGATGAAATCAGCACCCACACGAGAAAAGTCAGGGAGGGCTGTTCATTTTACGAAAGCCCAAATTAACATGCCTTTGAGACTCATCTGCATATTAAACAGGGAATGACAGCGCTGTTTTACATTGCTTGAGAGACAGTCAGTACTGTGGGCAGTGGACACGTTGTCGGTGGCTCTGCCTGAGTGAATCACCCCTTCAGGTGAGATGTTTAGTGCCCAGACTCTGACTGGATCTCTGCTTCCTGGAAATGACTCCCAACGGACAAAGACGCAGCTGTTCAAAGCTCCTCACCGTCGGCGGCAGTGTGCAACAGAGAGCGTCCATAAAGAAACTACTGTCACCAGGCATTTGATGTTTCATCAAGGATTCACCTAGTTGTCAGTTTATACTTTAGCGCTGTTACAAACGGTGGCTCATGAAAGTCAGTGATAGATGGTGGTGATATCAATTTATCAGTCTGTGAGTCTGGAGTCGCTCACTCAGGCAGCAGTCAGTCACTTACAGTAGCTTTATTTTTTGCATGGAGGAAACAATCAACATCTGTTTGATGCCGGTCGCTGCTTTGTGAATACTGTGAATACCTGCTGTTTGCTTTTCCACCTTGCTAGCCTACCACTTTGTTATCGCTCAAAGCTAGCTAAACTGTCACCTCTGTGCTCTCCGGGCGTGTTGACATTTTCATACCTCAAAGAGTCCCATGCGGGCAAAGCTGGTCACCAAGGAGACAAAGCCTCAAATATGCTCCCCAACGATTGAGGGTGGGGGCAGCTGCTGGTGGCTGAGGACTCAAGAGGAAATACAGATGGGCTTCCCATTTTTGTCGTACTGGTACACCAACATCTTGATGCAGTGGGAGTTGGCTGGTGATATCCAAGGGCTGCTTGTGATGGAAAAGTTGTGGCTGGCGTAGAACGGCGGCGGCTGCTTCCGGCAGTGGACCAGGGCTCGCAGCACGTTGGCCGCCATGCCCCGGAAACGCTTGCTGATGAAGCAGTAGAGGAAGAAGTTGACGCCGGTGTTGAGCAACGCTAGCATGTTCGCCAGATCAGTGAGCATGTGGAGCAGTCGGCCGGCACCTTGTGAGGCTGGAGGAGGGGAGTAGAAGTGGTAGAGGATCATGAGGGTACGTGGTGCCCACAGAACAGCGAAAATGGAGGTGATGGCGAGGAGAATGGCGGTGGTCTTGCCGGTAGAGTAGCCGCGCAGACGGAAACAGCTGCGGCGTCTGCGCAGCTTATGAACGATGACAGCGTTGAGAGAGAAGAAGACAGTGCAGGGGAGGAGGTAGACGGTGGCGCAGTGGGCCCACACCAGGACATGCTGGGCCACGGTTCTCCTGTTCCCCTCTCCTCCACCACCACTGCCCACCCCAGGAAGGCTGTGCCACAGCTCAGGCCACCAGTAATAAGGAGCTGCAGACAGCAAGCACCCAATATACACAGCAAATATCACCCTTCGTGTGCGGGCTGGGTAGGAGACCGTGTGGTAGCGCAGCGGGTGGCAAACAGCGATGTAACGGTCAATGGTGAGAGGCACGGTGATCCAGATGGACGTGTGGATGGAGGAGAACTCCAGAACCTGCACTGCATTGTTTAGTGACGGAGGCAGCGGCGTGCCCAAGATAAAATCCTCCAGTATGAAGTCGACAAAAACAATGAGGAGCAGGACTAGGATGTCGGCGGCTGCCAGAGCCAGGAGATAGTTGTAGGAGGACTTCTGACGACGCAGGACCAGCTGGGACAGGATGACCACTGTCAGGATGTTTGCTAGGAGGAGGAAGGAGGGGAGGAAGGATGCAGGAAGGTGATTGAAAGTAGATAGGTGGAGGAAATAGGGAAATGATGGGAGAGGAAAAAGTATGATGAGATTGGAAAAGGAGTGGACACAGGTTAGGGCAGGGAAGGAAACAGACAAATTGATTGTTAGTGGGCAGGCAATTGAAAAGGGGCAACACTCATCCAGCCAACAACAAACATGACAGCAATAGAGTTGTTGGACAAACACACAGATGTAACTGCATTAACACAAACACACAATACAATATACAAACACAAAGATTAGGACAAAAAATATTTAAATTATGCAGATTGAGCAACATCAACAGCACCACCATAGCTACCAAGCATCTTTGCCCCATGACACATTTTCTTTCAGTTTCAGCCCGCTATGTGCAAAATCAAATCTGTTATCGTCCACAGTCAGTATTTACCATGTTCAACCAGCTCTCCTACCCTGTAATCCTTCCCCTGTTTATTGCTCCCTTCCCCTTTCCCCCCTTCATCTACACCTGCTGTGTAAATCCAGCAGCACCTGCCTCTGCCTTTGGCCAAATTGTTATCTCTAATAAAGAGTAAAGCCTCAACAAAAACAGGAGGGCAACGTGCAGCATCACAGCCATGGCAATCTGCTGAGTTCACCACTGCCTGCCACCCTGCTGCCGGCAATTTAGCTCCTAAAACAAAGCTCAAGGACACCCCATCTCTTCCTCATCCCCAACATATACCGTCATACCTTCTCCTCCATGTTACCTTGTTTCCCTCACCACCCTCTGCTATTTATTCCAACTCTGTTGCTTTCTTTCACAGGACAGTTAAAAAGCCCAGGAGGGGGACCACTACTCTCTTGTTTTGTGTTAAAAAGAACATTATCCCACTGCTGCTTTTACCAAAGCATGACCTCTGTGCACCTGCATCAGACAGGAGAAGCACAGCTTTCTGCCTCTCACGTGGAACTGCAGTTTGGCAATTGAATTGAACAGGCTCATTACACGTCCTCTTTCTTTGTTGTCCTATTCTGTTCCCTGCTTCCACCCTGTCACCACATGTGCATATTATTCCCGGGTTATTCCTGTCATCTCAGACGGTTGAGTTTATAGGTTGTGAGCCTGCTCAAACCTTTTCCCAAAGCTAGAGGAGACAGTAATAAAGATATTTTCACTCACTGTTTCTCACCAAAACACATTGTGTGTTTGCTTGAGGTCTTCTAAACCTATATTTCCTTCCTCATAAAACAGTTGCAAAGCCGATTTTTTTCCCAAGAATTTCAAACCTACATTGTTTACATCCATGTTTGCTAGCTAGTAGTCTTCTTCTTCCTTTTTTTTCCTTTGACACATTACTGCTACCAATTTTTGACCAGTGGAATAGTGTGAAACCATCAGCAGGACTATTTCTCACATCACCAGCATGCAGGAGATACAAACAAAATATAGACCCGCTCTTAAAAACATTTCTGCGTAGTGCTACTACTACCCAAAAACTCAACAGGGTACCTTTTATGGACCTTAAATTAAGATTATTTTGTCACACATTAATCCCAAAGTGAAGTCCATGTGCAAGATAATTTTCTTAGTTCCTTTAAAGCTGATCTTGACACTTTGGAAATAAATGGTGTTCATCAGAAAGCAGTGATATGTGAATTCTGTTTTCTGTACGATATTTCATGGATGTAATCCTTACACAGTTTTTAGACATTTCTATTTCTTACAGGAGACACTAGTGTGCTAGTGCATGCACATTAAGAACATTCAATACATGTGTGACATGAAGTGTAAGCTTCAGAGGCATTATTTGAGAAAATCAATACTTTTTCAATGTATCCAAAGATTCCCATTTCATGCTGTACTAGCTCAATTACCTAAACTAACAATCAAATGCACACAATAACGTATCCATCCTTCACTGTTGCTAACCAACTCCATTTAGTGAAACGTGCTGGTGCAGCATGAAGCCATGTCCAATCCGTCTCCTCAGACGAAGATGCCTCTGACATTGATTTGCATCGCAGCATCAGTGAGACATCAGTGCACTTAGCAGCCGAGCCGTCACTGTCCATACAGCGTGTGTGTGTGTGTGTGTGTGTGTGTGTGTGTGTGTGTGTGTGTGTCTGTGGTCCTGTCCCCCTCTGCAGTAATAGATCTGGGATTGGATTAAATATGGCAGCTTTGAGTCTGGTACATCACACTTCACAGCCTCAGCCACTATCAGCTGATTACAAATTACAAAGCCGGCTCCAGATAATGACTAAAGATGTCCTTGCCAGACTGGAGGATGTGCAGCAGAAAATATACACACACACACACACACACACACACACACACACACACACACACACACACACACATTAACACATATCTGCACATGCACACGCACACACAAACACACAGATCATTAGGGATGCGGCAATACATTAACATGCAATCTATCAATAGCCATTAATGAGATGTCAAAGCAGTTTACAAGGCTCAACAAGCCAATATATGTGTACATGTAGGGCTGCTGGATTACACCCACCCCCCCACCCCGCCGCCCCCACCCACACACACACACACACACACACACACACTATAACGTCTGCACAGGCAAGTTAAATTGCTTTCATGTTGAATCTTGACTATGTTATTGATTCTTTGGTTTCAGCTACTGGTCATCCACTTTCTTTTCTGGTTGTCAGTTTAGTCCAGGTTGACTCAAGAATATGGATCTTCACAACAAGCGTTATGCGGTTTTTAATAACCCTCAGTGTAATAACTGCAGGTTGTTTAAGACTGATTTTGTATTTGAAGAATATCTTTTTTAGCTTAGCCCTGTGTACAGAACAACTCAGTCTAAATTCAGATGTGGGGTCATAATGTGGTAATTTCAAAGAAGAGATATTAATGTCACCATTTCCCAAAACCGTGCACTTCATGTCTGATAGGAGATCAAGATGACGTATATCATTGTATAATGATTTTAGCTTTGTCAATAAGCACAGTTACGTTTGAAAAATGATACACTAGTAAAGAATATTAAAGTTAAAGGGGAACTCCACCAATCTTAAACATCAAAGTCTGTTCACAGGTCTTGGGGAGATCTACTGCATATGTGAAAAACGTTGTATAAAGCCCGAACCGACCACACTGTTGCCGGCCGAGTTGCATTGTGGGTATTATAGGCATCAGGTTTTGACAAAGAAGAAGAACGTGTGGAATGAACAGGACAATATCTTTGGTTCTGCTGCATCAATATTGAACCCTTTTTAAAAAACTGTCCATGAGCTCGACAATGTTATAGGAGTGTAATGCTAAATCGGAGAAGTGCTGTTTTAATCAATCTTGCCTAGTTTGTTAAAATAATAACTGACACTTTTAAAGTCACAGTGAAACTGAAGTTAGAGCGTCTTTATTGAACCTGTAATGTGAACTGGAATATGTGGGCAGGACTTAGTTACAAGAGGGACTTACATCAAATCCAACAGATTTAATTGGTGACGCGATATGGAGCTTACAAATATACAGAGCTGTTATACAAATTTCAAACATTTGCTTGTTAATTGTGATGATTTGCTGCTTTTCTCTGTCATATATAATAATAATAATCTTTATTAATAGAGCACTTTTCTAAACCTAAAACTAATATATGATAGTAAACTGAATATATTTGGATTATTAGTCAGACAAAACAATCTATTCGAAGACATTATCTTGGGCTTTGAGAAACTATAATATGTATATTTCACTATTTTCAGAAAAAAAACTATTAATTGACTAAATGATTGGCAGAGTAATCAATAATAAAATCATTGTCAGTTGCAGCCCTTCTGTTTTTTTACATGTGTAACATGTCCATGAACTTCCTTGAAGGGTCATTGTGAAATAAACAAAAGTCTGAAAACTCTGATCTGCTGCTCATCTGTTCAGCTACTCAATTTTATGTAGTTTTATTGTTTCTTGTTTTGGCCTGCTGCTTGTCTTAACAATCTCTTTTGTCTTTGTCTGGTCATACTGGCTCTTAGCACGCGTCATTTCCCATACAGCCGCCTCTCACAGCTGTCAGTGTGTACTGTACATACACCTGCAGCCTGGTTTATCCAAGAGGAGGCTTCTTATCGGTGTCTGTGTTTTCTGTATCACGAAAAAGTTTGATGCTAAGCTCTGAGCTGCTCAAAAATTTCCTCATGGAGATCCATTACAAATCCTGCACAGTGTACCTCACCGTTGATCCATCGCCTCAGTTTCTCCATCGTACCTCCACCCGTCGATTCTCTCACTCACTCTCTATGTCCACATAGTGCTAAACATAGAGGAGTGACACGAAATGGAAACAGTGAGGTGTTGACTGTCACCGGCTGGGTATTATTCTGTTTGGGCTCCCCAGTGAGACGGGGCCTTCTACAGGCAAACAAAAGGGATCCGTGGCGAGCTTGACATTTCCATTTAGCTCTAGCCAGCTTGCACTGGGTTGCCCATTCATTTCAATTGACTCCTGCTCTTTATGTTGTCTCGGGGGCCGGGGAGGGGAGGGGAGGGGGAAGCTGGAGCCGGATGGATCTGCTCGCCATTCTGCGGGTATGAGGTGGCACATGCAGGGCTCAGGTCTCTGCGGGGAATGGGGACAGACGAGTTGGAGGGATGCACACTCGTGCACACACACACGTACACTGAGGCGTCCATGCTTGCATACAGAGACATGTGCATCTCATGCCTGGACTCACAGACACTCAGGAGGAGACACATGCAAAATTTACGCCATCTTTTCCTTTTTCTCTTTGCAGGGAAAAATAAGTGTCTCCAGCTGAGAGGGGATTAGAATGGCCTGTAGGACAGATAATGGGCTGCTGTGTGTCTGTCTGTCTGTCTGTCTGTCTACATTTGCTTGTGTTTGTGTGTGTATTTGCACGGTTGACCCCGTCTGTCTATTTGTGTGGGAGTGCTTTTGTGTCTCTGCTCCCCCTGCTGCTCCCCTAATATAACGAGGTCCATTGACGTTGTTTAGCGGGAAAAGAGAAGGAACAGCGTGCTTCCTGAGGTGTGTAACGAGGCTGACTCATCCCACCACTATAGGGACGTGTTCAGACGGGCTGTCGACAAACGACACTGCGCCACTTAACCCCACAAAACCGGTGGCAAAACATGAGATGCTGCCACCTCCCTGCACACTAGTCATTAGACTTTCTCATGGGCCTCATATAACACACACAGAACACTGTAAAAAGGAAATTATGCCCCAAAAAAAGAGAGAGAATGAAAGTGAGCATTGCAATTAAGGATTTTTTTTCATGTCATTTGGAGGAAATTGAGGTTTGGCTTTGACGGCTTATCCGGAGGCTAATAAGACTGGAGGAGAGGAGAAGAGAGAGAGGGATGAGGGGATAGACGGAGGGTGAAGGAAAGTGTGGTCTGAGGAAGGTCACAGAGAGTTAAAAAAGAGAGCAGGTAATTTAGAGGGCATGGAGGGGAGGGTTAGACAGAAAGGCAGAATGAGAGAGAGGTATAGAGGAGAGCAGCGAGGCGGTGGGAGGAAAGGAAGAGAGGCGAGAGACAGAGAGGGGGGTGAATATCAAAGCTTGCTTCAAAGGTCACAAGCACTTTGTTCCTGATGACAACCATTTCCCTTTTGTCTTCTCTAAGTGTCAGACCGGACATAAAGCAGGGCGATTCCTTAATTCTCCCGAACAGAAACCAGGAGCACATCCCTGCTACAAAGCCACAAACCCCCCCCATACATTGAAGATAAAAATATGATTTTACTGACATGTTTTAAAACCTGAATTCTGTTTAAAATGGAGAGAAAAACCCTGATGTTGCCATGAAGTAAGATCCTTCTTATTTCTAATTTGCATTCAAAAGCAGGCTTGTAATGTCATGCAAATGTCATAATATCAATCAAACACATTTTTATTGTGAGCATAAGCCTGATGTGGGATCTGAGAGTTAATGGGGAAGAAGCTCTGAAAGATGCAATTAAGAAAATAGAGCAAGAATGAGAAAAAGAGAGAAAGAGATGTATTGCAACAGGATATTTAAGTTTAATGGGCACATTAAGAGAAAGAGGCCCTACTTGCTGCTAATGATATTGATGCTACTGCACTGCTCTGCCTCTGCTCACCTCTACAGCCATTCGTTTTACAGACAGTCAAAGTTTGCTGGAGATGACTGTCCTTACGTCAAGGCTAGCCCTGCTGCCTGTGATGTGGCACTGCAGACTGACAAACTAAGCTCATCGTGTTTAAAGGGTTCATAAACAATGCAATTATAATGTGCCCTTGGATCTTCTCCAAGCGCTTTTTTATGAGGTTTCAGCTTTGGAGAAAAAACATGAAAGGTTAAAGTTAGTGAGCGTGAGATAGAGGGTAGAGGAGAGAAGGGAAGAGGGGTAAATGGATGGAAGATGAAACATTAAAACGATGTCCGGATCACAGCTCTATAATTATCCTCAGATCGATGTATTACTGGTGTCCAAAGAATGCCAAGAGTCAGTCAGCTCTGTCACTGCGTCAACATCTCTGATTTATTGCCTCAAACAACCCTTCCCTCCTCTCTTGCCTCCTCTGTCCTCCCGCGCCCTCTCTGGCTCGTCTCCCCCATGACAAGCTGACATGCTCACCGCTCCCCCTCCCCCTCCCTTCCTCTCCTTTCTCAAACTGCGGACTGGAGACAAACCAGAGCTCAAAATCTCAACCTTCTTCCATTTGATTTACCGATGTATTCACTATCTTCTCCCCGAGTGTCCATGCTATAACACAAAACTTCACATCCTGTCCTCTTCGTACAGTTTACACCCCCTAATCTCAAACTCCACTATTAGAGTGATAGTATCTATTAACAAGCCCCCATCCCACCACAGATGCCCTGCCGCTAGTGCAGATTGACAGATCAATAGTCCAAATGGAAAATCGATGGGGCGCATCTCTTCATTAAGTAGGCTGACACCTGGCCTACACTGCGACGTGGAACAGCGGGCTGTTAGTGCTGAACATCCCGGACCTTTTCCCCTTGTGTGGGTGGAAAAGGGGGAGTGGGAGATGTTTTCCAACTCTCACGTCACGCCAGTCACGCCGCTGACTGTTGAACAGCCTCACAAACTGTGAGATGCTTCACGCAAGAGGGAAGGAACACACCAACGTACTGGGGAGTACGTGAGCGCAAGCATGTTTCGTGTGCACACGGTGGAGGAGGGATTCTCCAAGAGCCTCGCAGGACGCAGATGAAAAGACAATGTGCACACATCTAGCACTGAAAAAGCTAGTTAGTAGACATTTGATTGACGGTTATTTAGTTGCACATACTGGTTCTCCAAGTTAAACAACAAAATACCTAATTTGTAACTGCCCTCGAGAGTGACACATATACATCAACATAGTTTGCCAGAGCCTTCGAAAACTGTTACACATCACCATTTCAAAAACTGAAAGTGGTATCTGATGGTTAGTTTTTGGTTAGGTTTAGGTACAAAAACAACTTGGTTAAGGTTAGGGAAACATTGTGGTTTGGGTTAAAATTACCCGTCGTCATGGTTACAATAATAACCACTTGCTTTAGGTCAGGGAACGATTGTGGTCATAGCTAAAAGAAACCAACGTTGACGGTTGTCAGTAGGAGCACGAACAACCATCCCCCGTGTCAAAGGCCAACGTTTTTGTGGCTCATCCAACCGCCCCTCGACCTTCTCCCTCTGTTGACTTGTGGCTATATAACAATAAATGTGTTTCCATCCACCTATTTTTCTGCACAGTTCCAATTTGTGCATGAAAAAACCTGAGAGGAAACGCTGGAAATTAAAGAAAATGTCAAAATATCGCGTGGAAAGGTTGATGAATCGATAAAACAAAATGCGACAAAGTGCAATAGAAATAGACCTAGCGAATAAATCATGATGAGTATGAAACATGTGACTAGTTTGTCATTTATCAAGCTTCTGCTTCATTAAAGAAACGAAAGATAGAAGCTGAAGAAAACACCTGTGTGGAGTGATGAGGAGACTGCATTCCTCAAATTAATACATGAAACAAACATATTTCCATAAAGTTTTCTTCATGGTTTTACACAGTTTGGGGTTTGACTGGTGCTTTTTCAAATATGCCATCTTGTTGCGCACTCTTCTTCTGCATCGGTTTAATGGCACCCGGCTGGCACATTAGTGCCACGAGCTGTTTAACGCGATGCACCCATCTCCTATTTGCATAACGGTGGTGGATGGAAACACGCATCAATTTGCATTTTCTCTTGCCAATTTTCTGGAAATTCAGTTCAAATTGGCTCCTTTGCTCCCGGAAGACAAGATTCATATTTCCTTTGGCCGCTAGAAATCTTTGTCAGTTGAACTTCAACAATTTTTTGGGGGGCATTTCCCTCAACTCTACATTATTGATTAAATGTCTAGTAGTTTGACACATCGCTTTGCAGGGCACTTGAAAGCAACACAAAACATTTGCATACACACAGTAATGAGGTTTTGAAGCCACACATGAAGATGGTGTGCGTTTCATAGAAATATAAATTGAGAAATATATGTAAAAAAAAACATGTTGCTGGTGTGTTGATGAAGTGAATCAACAGTTTCTGTAAAACCTGTCTTTTATGGGAGCCTGATGACTAATCCAATAATAATTACAAATGTATAATTATTAAATAGAATACAATAGAATTTAATTTAATCCTCTTAGTGGCTTTGTGCCTTGCTGCTCTATCTTGGAGCGCAGGCATTTTATTAACACTAACACATTTGCAAATCGTTCAGATGCAGACGTTTTTAGGCGATAGTCGGGCATCAACAGTGACCTCAAGGCTGAGCAGGTGGGATTTAAAAAGTATGCGTGCAGGTAAAAAGTCTATAAACACCATCATAAAGAACTGATTGTGTAGAGAAATGTTCGACTCAAACAATAACGCATGAAAGCAGCTTCACCATCAGCTCCCCAGACCGCTTCAACACACTGAGACGCACTGTAGGCCTACTGTACAAAGAGCAGGCCGCACTTCTGTAATCCCTGCGTGTCAGAAAGACTGAGGCGAAGAACCAACTGCTTCATTGTGCTGTTTGCTATGCCAGCACACGCCTGTTCTGTCTCAAGCAGTGTGGTGGTGTAGTGAGCAGAGAGAGAGAGAGAGAGCGAGAGAGAGCGAGTTAGCGATTAATTAAAAATGTGGCGATTCGTCTCGGCTCCGTCGTCTGTGGCTCCCCCACTCTGGGCTCAAAAGGTGCTACTTCACTGGCTCTGCTGTTATTAATCTCTCTCTCTATTACTGCTCTGATCTCTCTTTCTCTTAACTCCACTCTTCTTCTTCTTCTGTCCTTGTCTTCCTTGTAGCTACTCCCTGTTCATCCCGAGCTTTCGGTTCATCATTTCCCGAGGTCAAACAGTAATCATTTCCCACCACTTGACTTGCGTAATCCCCTTTCTCATCACAATCCTTCATCTTGCGTTTCCACCCTCAAATCTGTGCTCTTGATGTGACCCCTCTCCGTCTGCAGCTTAAAGGTCAAAGTCTGTGAGAAACCGTACGGATGTGACGACGTCTCCGCGAAGCCCTGTTGCTGTTAACTAATGAAACACTGGCTGGTAATCAAGATAACAGCCTCGGATCCATCGAGAGTTAAATACGTGTGGGTCTGTAGGTCACTCCGCTACTACTCACACATGCCGCGCTCATGAAACATTCATGATTCAGCTTGAGCAGAACGAGCTGTGTCATAATGATTCAATAAGTCGAACTCGGCTGCTGCAAAGTATCAGCCCCGCCGCACTCAACTCTGCCATTAATTCAGACAACTATTGTAAGATTGCATTACACTCTCAGGTTATTGTTACTCGGTGATTAAACCAACAGCCTCAATCACATTTGCAAAGACGAGAGTCAGCAGCCGCAGAAATCAAATGAAACTTGCAGAGGGCCACGCAGGAGAAACTTTAAATGACAGCAGAGAGAACTGCTTGTGCGAGACTCAATTTGCCATCAGGGAGAAATAATTAGGCGAGATTTGATCAGAAAGAGAGACTTGTACTTTTACAAGACTGCAAATCTGTGGAGCAACTGCAGTCTTGGCATATAAAAGCCTATTACTTTGCATTGCAGATTTGCTTTGAACCAGAACAGCTTAGGGTGTTGATAACATCTCACTCCCAATCTTTATCAAGGATAAAGGCTACAGAGCGTATGTGTTAATCTGCTGTATTAGGACAAATAAGACAATAAAAGCCACTGGTTGTATTCATTAAAGGCATAAACTCTTAAGAAATCTCAGCTTAAAAATAGGGTTAAATAGTAAAACCCTTGAATTGTCCAGCATAGAGAGCTGAAGCAGAGTGGATGTGTATCTGACAGTCCAGAGGGCTTTCAACATCTGAACAAAAATCATCAGCGCCTTTCCTCTTTCATCTGACCTCCAGGTTTTCTGTCTCTGTCTCACACACACTCTCATATACACACAATTTGCCTCCCTGTGTGAGTCCAGGTCAGCGCTCATAGATCACGCAGTGGGACAGAGGCAGCAAATGGGTCTGACAAAGACTGTGAACGGACTAATCAGTCAATGGTAAAGACACAACAAGGATTAATTCAGGTCATCAAGAGGAGCCATGTAACAAACACTTGTCCCCGAGGTCAAGATTGAGTCATTACTCACATAATGCCACACACACATATAACATCTATAACAACTCCAGATTAACAAATAAAAAGGTGCAGTTTCAAGAATCATGTGTAAATAATAAGATTTAATGATGCTCTGCACATACAGCTGCTGTTTCCCCCTCTTTTATCCAAATGGTGCTTGAATATTTCCAACTAAAGAGACAAATGTACAAACAAACTCCAAACAGAGAGTCACAAGCGCAGACGAATGCATACAAAGTACATACGCATGAACAAGGTCAGAATGACAAATCAACAGTGTGTGTGTGTGTGTGTGTGTGCAAAGAGTGACACTCTGGAGCAGCTGTGCACGACACGCACTCACTCAAACCTGCAGACAAGTGCACAACAAATCAAGATGCAAAGCGTGACTCCTGCAGCCCACCGATGCAGGCTCTATTCACAAGTGTGAGCAAATTACAGTAACAGAGAATGAGACGTGCACGTGATTAGACACACGCACACATATAAAACACACACTCTCTTACCCGGCAGGCCGAGACAGAGCAGGACGCTGTAGTAGATGACAGGCAGTGGTCCGAGAGGGCATCCCTGGGCAACCTCAGAGGGATGCTGCCCCGGGCTCCAGGTGCTCCCATTTGGGGAAAAAACAGGGAAGATGTGGCTGTGCTCCATGGCCTCTTCCTCGTCCTCTTCCTCAGCTGAGCTCAGTGTCAAGAAGCCTGGCCACGCGAGCAAACCGCCTGGTCGCCGGTTTGGGAGAGAGGGTGCTCTGTCCTTGGGTGCCAATCAGCATGAGTGTGTGTACGCGTGAGTTTGCGCGAGACAGCAAGGTTGAGTGTGTTAGAAGGAGGGAAGCAATGGAAGAGATGGAGAGGAGAGTGTGGAGGGAGACAACAGACGAGGGGGGAGAGAGAGATGCCAGAGATGATATGTGTTAGTAGGTGACGGAGAGGAAGGAGGCGAGAGGAGTGGAGAGAGGGAGGCGCGAAGAGGTGAGTGTGAAGGTAGAAGTGGAGAGGGGAGGATGCTGCCTGAGTGTGTGAGCGAGGGGGAATGAGAGCGAGTCGAGAGCGCAGCCGGAGGAGGAGGAAGGAGGAAGGAGGAGGAGAGAGGGAGGGAAAGAAGGAGGGAGAGAGTTAGGTAGATGGAGAGCAAGGGCACGCTAGAGAGCAGAAAGAGAGGAGGGGGGGAGACGGAGACTGAGAGTGGAGGCGGCAGGCGGGAGGCTGAGGGATGCTCAGAGAGAGAAAGAGGGGTAACATGTTCCTGTTTGAGGGCAGTGAACACAAAGAGACAATAAAACTGATGAGGAGACAGATGAGAAAAGATAAATGGAGGGTTAAGTCGACTGTGGAAAAGGATAGAGTGTGTTTGCCCTCGTCATATTGTCAATGTGCCAAAATCTCTGCAAATGCTTGAGTGCATATTCAGTAACTTAGTAGTAAACATTTGCATATCATGAATCTTACATACAGTATAAATCCATGGTGATTGGACGTGTATGTGTGTGTGTGTGTGTGTGTGTGTGTGTATGTGTTTGTGTGTGGGAGTGGGGGGCTGGGACTGGCTGCTCGATCTAATTTGCCATGCAGCGTGAACTGTCTGAATCTCCAGCTAAAATGTGTTAATGAGCACAAGGCTGACACTGAAAACACCACAAGAATTCCTTCTCAAGAAACACTCCACTGTCTGGTTTATCAGGGCTGCAACTGACAGTTATTTTCCTTATAGATTAATCATTTTTTACAATACATCCCTCAGTTGTTTAGTCTGAAAACTGTAATTTCTGATTCTAAGAAACACACTGAAATTTGCAGACCATTGTGAGCATAAGAATAAAATCCATAAAAATCAAATGAATAAACTTTTCTCCAATATATTTATTCCCCAAGCATTTTCAGCGACAGTACATTGCTTTCACCACCCTAATGAAGGCAGTGCAGTTGAAAATGTTGTGGGACTTGTTTATTTGCTCTTGATAGTCTACAGAATGAAAAGAAACAATGACAAAGCCCTAAGTAATGTCTCAAAACTGCTTGTTTAGTCTGTCAAAAAACCCGGTACTCAATTTCTAATGATATGAAAAACATTTTGTTGACTGTAATGCAAAATTAAGTCCAGTGGTGGAATGTAAATAAGGGCATTTACATAAATACTGTACTTAAGTACAATTTTGAGGTACTCCATTTTATGCTATTTTACAGACGAATCCAGTGGCTGATTTATGTGTTGCGTTCTCAAGCGTCACCGCCATTACTTGCTAGCTTACAGATAGCTTGCTATACTCTTTCATCAAACGCCATGATTTCTTGCATTGTAATCAGAAGAAATGCATCATTTAATTAAAAAAGAAAAAATCAGAAAAACACTAACTCTACTGTAAAAGTGGAATTTCGTAGTGATACGTAGCAATTAAGTTACCAAGCTAGCAAGAGGTACGCGGGGTAGTTAGCGACTCACCATCGGCCTCGTGCAGGCAGATTCACGGTTTGTCAGCTAGCTGCTCAAAATGCAAACGAAACATGAAGATCCAATAAAAATGGAGATTCAGGAAAGTAAAATTGATTTCATGGAGCAGAGGCATGTGGCATTTACTTTGCGTTTTTTTTTTCTTTCCAAAGTCTCAGTTTGTTGTTGGAGCAGCTGATAGCAGCACAGAAAAGACATCGAATCCTCGAAAACTGGGCTACATTTTGTTGAAAAGTTTAAGCATTGGAGATTATAACCTTTATTTTAATGGCATTTTATGACCATATTTTCAACCTATAACAGGTTCTACAGGATCTCCTGGACAGAGTTTGGACAGAAATTAGCTTTACCTCCACCAGCTACCACATTAAAATGCTGCTCATACGTTAATGCAACCGTAATAATAACTTATATTTAATAATAATAAAAACACTCACAGGAGCCATTTTTCTGCACAATGAGTAGATTTTGCTGATAATACTTTTACTTGAGTAAGATTTTGAATACAGGACTTGAGTATTTTTACACTACTGTTCAAAACATGAGGATTATTGTGGTTTTTACTGTATTTAGACAGAATTATGGACGCATAGCATTCATTATTCTTACTGTCAATGATTTACAGACTCCTTTGGGCTTTTATTAGTTGCTATATGTGCAGAAAGTAGACATCAGAGCAGCTTTGGCATGAGTACAGTGAAACATCATGTCCATTTAGAGAGCTGTCAGCTGTGTCTCTGCTCTCTCTGTGCCTCTTCAGCACAATCAAGGCCTACGCCACCTCTCCACAGGTCTGAGGCTGCTCTGCTGTCTGAGTGAGATACGGTATATTATTTAAAAGGGAGCGCATGTGGCTAAGACAAGGACTCGAGGGCGGACAAGATTAAAGAGTTTTACACAAAGAAAGATAAAGTCAAGTCAATTTTATTATATAGCCCAATATCACAAATTTGTTTCAGGGGGCTTTACGATCTGTACAGCATATGACACCTTCTCTCCTTAGACCCTCGATTCGGATCAGAAAAAACTCCCCAAAAAACCTTTTAACAAGTCAAAAATGGAAGAAACCTCAGGAAGAGCAACAGAGGAGGGATCCCTCTCCCAGGATGGACAGACATGCAATAGATGTCGTGTGTACAGAATAGACCGACATAGTAAAATTACAGTATGGACAATCATGATGACAAAGTTATGAATAGATTCTAACATACAGGTATATGAAGAAAGGATCCGGGAGGACGTCAAGCAACTTCAGGTGTTGCCAAACAGATAGGACCTGAGTCACATGACCTCCTTTCCTCCATGGAGACCTGGAAGAGGATAAACTGCACAACAACACTCAAGACCCAAAACTCAAGCACACACCATTCACGCAGATAGGAGAAAGAAAGAGACACACACATAAAGAGAGAGGGAGACGAGAGGAGAGGCTGAATCTCCTAGGAGAAAATAGGGCTTTTTCTATGGAAGAAAATGACTCATGAGTCATTGAGCTTGTGGAAAGCAGGGCATCACAAAAGAGGATCAGAACCATCTTAAAACCTGCTTGGAGCTTCAATTATGGCATCTTGAGCCTCCACCACCCATCAGGTAGAGAGCACTGTATGAAAAGAAGAATACATTGCGGGAACTGTCCAATAATAGCTGACCTGTTTCTGCTGAATGCCACTCGAAAATTTAAAGAAAAGTGGGAAGGAGTGAGAGTAGGCAAGAAGAGTGGAAAGGAGCGATCACGTGCTCTTAATTCTTTTCTCCTACATGTGAACAAATAAGCTGCGGGGGACGTGGGGAAGGGGAGCGCCACGATTAAGTGTTAAATAAAATATGGCCAGCTGACGTGAATTGATCACGGAGAAATGTGGGACAGAGGAAGGTGATTCTTCAAGAGTAGCTAGCATAGCTGTGAAAGACCCCCACAGGGGTAACGCCTGCCTGCTCTCCAGTACTTAATACAACATCATCATTGGTCCTTGTCACACAAACTCGATTACACGCAATCTTCTGGCGCTTTGATATAGGCGTGATAGTGTTGTGTGTGGGTTGTTGTTTGCAGTCGGATTCAATATAGGACAACAGATACTGTACATGTGTGAGGGTATTTTTGATGTGCAACTATAATGTGGTGTTACACTGCAAACCAAAGCTGGGCAGGTGATGGCTGTCGTGTATTGTTAGTTATGTAGTGTGATCATACCTCCACCTGACCTCGTTACTTTCTGTTGTGATATATGTTTATTAGGTCAATGGTGGGAAAGGTCTGCGCAGGTCATTAGTGCGTGTGTATGTGTATGAGCAACTGTGTGTGTGTGTTATTAACACATTACATCATCATTAGACACATTGTCCAGGGGGACCTCACACTGTCACATCTTCACGAACAGAACAATCACATGCGGACATGCACAAACGTGTAAAACCAAACACGTGCTGTGGCTTCAAACGCCACAGAATTGTTTGTCCATTTGTATGTGTGCCATGTTGACATTTATGGTTAGTTACTAAGCAGAACAAAGCTGATCTATGTGGTTTTGAAGCTGTTTCATCTCGCAGTTTATGGTGTGTGATGCTTGCATGTGAGAGTCACTGAATATCTGGATGTAACACTTTAAAAAGGACAACATATAAGGGAAGACTGAGAGTCTACAGCCATGCTAGCGGCTCTGTGAGGCTGTACTTAGGCACAGCGATGCTCAGAGCTATATGCTAACATGTGCACAATGACAATGCTAACATGCTAAGGTTTAGCAGGTTCACCATCTTAGTCATTTTATTCCGAATCATGCCTTAAATCTGAGAAAATGGGGAGACGAGGACGTGACGTCGACGCTGAAAGGGAAACAAGAGTCTACAGCCATGGTAGCAGCTTTGCGAGGCTCTGCATTGAGCTAAATGCTAACATGCTAACCATGACAATGCTAATGCTAAGAGGGTATCATCTTTATCATGTTCACCATCTTAGTTTAGCATTTTGGTATGCTAACATTTGCTAATGTCACTAGTTTTGGTATCTGGTCATAAATTTGACCTGATGATGGCGCTAGATGTAAAGTAATGGGATCACCAAAGTCATTACAATTCATGCTGTGGGGACCATGAATGTCTATACCAAATGTCATGGCAATCCATCCAATAGTTGTGCTGTTAGCATGGCTAACAAGTACAGAAAGAATGATGAAGAGGAAGATGATGATGATGAAAAGCAGAGGAGGTAAGATGCGAGGAGAATAATCGAGACTCCATCATGTAGGGAGTCCCGGGGATTTCGTCTCCAGCCTGTTATATCCATCAGAAAGTTGTCAAGTATCAGGTGGCATTAATTATAGATGCCTTCTGTGATGGCTGAGCTGTTTGTTTAGTGTGCCTGTAAAATTGGAGCCCGGATTTGAAGAGGAATGGGTCAGCGAGGTCACACGTGAGCGCTGCGCCGCTCTTTCTTTCCTGCTCACCTCCAATTTAGAGCCGGCGCTCAATGAGAGGGAAGAAATGGTAGCAAGAAAGAGAGAGAGAGAAGGTGAAAGATGATACACGAGGGGGATGCTGAATAAAACATAACTGAGAGAACGAGATGGATGGATGATTGGGGGAGATTGCGGAGATGCGGAGTTTACCATTACTAGCATATACAGTACATGCTCTCACACACGTGCGCAGAGTCAACGCATAAAATGCTCATATATGAACACATGCAACAACAAGTTTGGCTTTCACATCAGACCACAATCACTAGGGAAATTATCACACGCTTAATCATTTACACATCTAGCTGCAGCTCTGCAGGCTGGGGCAGGCTCTCCCCACCCCTGGTGGTGTCTCCCTGGACTGGGCAGTCCAGCTCCTGCCCCTGTCCAACACTGGGGACCAGCTGGTCCGAGCAGGCTCTTATAATACCTCCGTTATTAGACTTGGGAAATGGAGACATTTAACACGGCTGCAGCTGAGACTAAAAGCCCCACGGCCCTGTCTGCAAATTACATTGCTCTCACAAACAATCCCATTGAAATAAGGCCACTGAGGACGGACTGTGGTTTCGGAAAGCGTGGCCTTGGTGACCCAGTTTCAGCAGCTCCTATCATTGTGTGTGTGTGTGTGTGTGTGTGTGTGTGTGTGTGTTTGATCATCGCCACCAAGAATAACTAATCACAAAGTTTGACATTAAATATGCAACAACTCTAAATACTGGTTCATGACTCCCCCTGAGTGAATTAAATGTTTTATAAATCTCCAAGCTTTTATTCCTGGTGTAGACGTGAGATATAAGACTGTTCTTCATTGTGCACTTTGCCAAAAACTTCACAGCCTCTCCGCTCTCAGTTTCTCAACAACAGTTTCCATCTAATCCTCCCGTCCACTTTGATTTTCACTCAACCGCTTTAGCTGATTTGTGTAGAGCCCCAATCTGGTCGTTGGCTGTTTGCTGTTGTCTAGACTGATGTGTGTTTGTTTGCGGTGAGGCTTCTCCTATTGATCACAGCAGATAGCATCCCATTTTGTTTGATCAAGTGTGCACATCAGAGGAGGTCCTGATTCTGATCGCACTGCTGAGGAAAAGAGCAGCGATGGCCCTGCAGGTTTTTAATGCACGTGTGCGTATGCCTGGGTGTGTTATGTAGCACTGGTTTTCCAGCCACATACACATATATTTCTGCACACATACATGCTAAACCCAGGCCACAGATTAAGAAGCACTTTTTTACCTCGTGACCTCTCATCACAGGTTATGACCTTTATGTCGACGTTAGTCATAAGCAGTTCAAACAAAGAGTGAGTTTTTTTTATTATCTCAGATTGTTTCATTTAAAGGATTTTTAGATGCAGGAAGAGGTAAAATATCCATATTTTATACATTATTATATATATTTTTTTATCCCTTTAATCTCTCCGATTTATCTCGGAACCCCTTTGGCGGTCCTGATCCCCAGGTTAGGAAGAACTGCATTGGGGATGTCAATAATCTGCTCTTCCTGGTGTCAAAATGAAAAAACTACAAATATATTAAAAATGCATTCAATGTTTGAGTAGCCCTAAAGGTTCACCCCACGTTTCACCATCATTTGTTCTTTGGACAGCGGTGGAAGAAGTACTCAGATCCTTTACTTCAGTAAAAGTACTAATACCACAATGTAAAAATACTCTATAACAAGTAAAAGTCCTGCATTTAAAATCCGACTTAAGTGAATACAGAAGTATTATCAGCTTAATGTACTTAAATTATAAAAAGTAAAAGTAAATCTTCCCTTGTGACTGATAATTAATTACATTATTAATACTGATGCATCGCAGCATTTTACTGTAGTAGCTGGTTGAGGTGGAGCTGTAGTTACTTTATGTACAAGTAGGTTTAGTCCAGTGGTTCCCAACATAGGGGTCGGGCCCCTCCAAAGGGTCACAAGATAAATCTGAGGGGTCGTGAGATAAGATAAGATAAGTGAGTCATTTTTTGTGTGAAATATTGGATAATCTGACTTCTTTGTGTCTAATACGTTATTCAGATGAAACCATCTGAATCTATTTTTGGTGTTACCGCCCCGACTACACACTGCTTTATAGTAAGAGGTCACAAGCAAAACCACTGGTTTAATCTTCAACAATGAATTATATCTTATAAACTGATTATATCCATTATTTTATGTAAACTTGTAATCTGAGAAGCAACTAGTAACTAAAGCTGTCAAATAAATGTAGTGGAGTAAAGAATAGAAAATTTTCCTATTATAAAGTAGTAGTATAAAGTAGCATAAAATGGAAATACTCACGTAAAGTACAAGTACCTCAAAATTGTACATAAGCACAATACTAAAGCAAATGTACTTAGTTACATTCCACCACTGACTCTGAATCTCTCTTTATTTCATTTTTTCTACTTTTACTTTTAATTTATTCAATTCTATTTTAGTATGTATGTATATTTAAATTCACTTTGTATTTATTAATTTATTTATACTGTAGTACTGAGCATCTTGGGCACAGAAATGTTCTTTGGGATGAGTAAAGTGCTATCTCATCTTATCTTTACTTTGTGAGGATTATCTATGAGCTTGAGGTTTTTAACTCATTACTTTTACTACCTGGCTCTTTAAACTCAACTTCTTGCAGACTCTTGGTAAGAAAGTGTCCCTGCTGTGAGCCTTTGTCCTGCAGGGCAACATACTGCACTGTCAGCTCTGTCTTGCAGCGCCCTCTGATGGCTCCTCTTTGTCAGTGCACTCACCACAGGCGGTGATAACGGTGAGAGTGGCTGAGTGAGCAGGCGTTGATGTGGTCATCATCCGTTGTTTTGGATCCATAGGCCCGATCCGTCCAGGAGGTTTGCGGTGTGTTTCAGGACACAGCGGGGAAAGCGACCAAGCCGGACCGGTACTTTGATTCAGTCCGGAGCGGTAGGTACTCTGTTGTTGTTGTTGTTGTTGTTGTTTCGTACCGTTAGTCAGACCCATGTTGCTCTGCTGAAGTGACCCGCCCTGAAAACAGTGACGGATTAGTGACTGATTTAATGTTTTTTGCACATGAAACATCATCAGCAGCAGCAGCTTGTAGAAACGCAGATTATTACTGCAGCGCACAAGATGCGTCACAGTTGTTCTGGCTGCCTCTTTGTTTTGTAACATCAGATGAGCTAATAATGCTATCAGGCTGGTTGAATGCTGCGCAGACAGGGAGCGTAGGCTGTCCATCTGAACATAAACACAATGTACTCTGCGGAGCTGAAAACGTACATTAGATTAATTAAGAGGCGTTCAGTGTTCGTTTACAGTGTGTACACAGATGGTCTGTAAGGCCACACCAATATGGACCTGCTGCAGAGAAACTGCACAATCACTGAGGATAGTATGAGGTCATTCACTGGGTCCTCATCAATTATTTAACAAACAAACAAAACATTATAATAATATGGATTTAGTCACATTCACAACACGGTATTACGTTTCCTCGGGACTGGGAGGTTTGAAATGACTTTCCAAAAACAAGAGAAATTTGTTTTATTAATGGATTATCATACCACTGTTTACTAGAACATGAAAAATCACATGCTAAATGATCAAACTGATATTTATTATTGAATTGCATAGTCATGTTATATATATTGAAGCATTAAACATATAGGAAAAAGCAGACAACTAAATAAATAATAACATAATTTTGAGACTTCCGCAAAGTACTGCAAAAGCTAAAACATGGCTGCATGCTTTGGGAAATGACTGGCACTAATGGACAGTGTAAGCAGAGAGTAGTTATTTGACTTAAAAATGCAAAAACCACCTGCATGATCCCTTAAGAAATCCATAATTGACAATTAATTATAAGATTTATTCGAAATGCCTGGATGTAGTTTTATATTTTTGCCAATTCTGAGCGTATTCTTTCAGTCAGCATCCAGTGTTAGACATCATATGATTCAGGGGAACCTGCCCTGTCTTTCTGGTGCAGTGTAAAGTCACCATCATGCATTACCTTTGTGTGAGCATACCATATTTGACATTAAAAACAAAAACAAATGCCCAGTGAAAAAAAACCTCTCAACCTGGGAATTGAATGTGAAAATTTGTATTTAGGTTTGGGGCAAATACACCTTTTCCTTTCCTTTTTTTACATTAGTTGATTTGACGGTCAAATCTGTCAGATTGTTTCTCCAGTATTATTGTCTTTGCTGATGAATGGTATATTAATGACCGGAGCATATTTGTGAATATTAATATGGTGCCAGGAACACAGTGGTATTGACTAATGCATCGTTATCATAGAGAGCTCCCCCAACTAATCACTTAGAGATAAACTTCATAAAAAAAAACAATGAGCACCGCCATGATTACTAGCATTGATTTTCATTCTTTTTGAGTAAGTGTTCTTAGTTTGTTTGTGTATCACGTGTGGTCACTTTTCATTGATATTATATATTGATACTGACTTCTGTCTCTGCCTCATATCCCTCTGCATCTCATTGTCCTTTTATGAGTCATCCTGTGTGTCACATCTGTAATCTGCTTGTCTCGGTTGTAGGGGTACACGTTGATCCCTGCTTCACCAACAACTTGACTCAGATCACGCCTCAGTGTCACCATGTGCTCCTCGACCACATCTGCCGCTCTGCTGTGTCTGTTGGCGGGGGCCGTGGCAGCCATTCAGACCCCCCAGACAGGTGAGAGGGCCGGCACGAGTCTGCAGAGCTCTGACGGTGGTGTAGTCTGAGCTCTAGAGAGAGGAAAGAGAGTTAGAGGAGGTCAAGATGGCAGCATGCTGAGTATGACATGTCAGAGTAAGGAAAGAAGAAAGCACTGAGTGGATGCTGTGTGTTTAAGAGCTTCAGGGTGGTGGCTTCATCAATACAGTTGGAGCTTTAGCCTCAGTGGATGAGATGCTGCATATTTGGGTTGGTTTAGTTCTGGTTATTGGTTGCAGTTTTGTTTATTTCTGCCCGATTTCAAGGCAGAGTCACACAACCTCTCCTAAGTTATCAGACAGGAAAGGTTCGGTTAAATGTTGCTTGACATCTTCATGATGATTACTGTATTGTTTATTTATTCATCAACCAATGTAAGACAGCAACTATTATTTTCATAATCAATTAATCTGCTGATCTCACTGTTTTGCCAACTGTCCAAACCCCAAACTTTACGATGAAATAAAACCGAGAAAAGCATCAAATATTCACATGTGAGGAGCTGGAACTAGAACATTTGGGGCATTTTTGCTTGAAAAATCCCGGTTATCAAAATAGTTGCCGATTATTTTTCTGTAGATCAATTAATCGATAAATAATAAATCTGAATCTGAGTCTCTGAAAAAACAAAACAAAAAACCAATGTTAATATTCTGTATGCCCGTCAAAAGTTCCAGAGACAAAGAAAACTAGTAATTCATTTTCTAATGTTGTGAAATAGAAATAATCAAAGCAAATCAGGAAAAAATGTTGCTATTTTACAAACTCTCAAAGACTGTAGTTGCTAATCACACAAGATCTGTGCAGGTTCAAGCCTCTTTACTGGCAAGCAGCTGAATCTGTGTAGGCAAAACTGAAGTCTGTAGTCCAGTCTGTTGTGGATGAACCAGCTGAGACGTGAACTGTTCCTCCAGTGTTCTTGGACAAGCAGCAGGCGAGCGCGGTGATCTCCCGTCAGAAGAGGAACGTCGACGGCAGTAACCCGGCTCAGGCTTCCAGCCTGGAGCAGGTCTGCATGGAGAAGGTGTGCACCTACGAGCAGGCCAGAAGTTTCTTCCAGGACTCGTACCGCACGGTGAGCTCCAGGATTTCACTGTTAACTCCCTCCTTATTTCTTTCTCACATCCTCAGTGCCTCGTCTTTGCTTTGTCTATTTCACTCTGCCTCAATTTCCTCAATGCACTGTTTAAATGCTAGAGAAACTGTTGTGCAGCTTTAATTGTGCACTTATCATGCATTATTTTCTCTTGCAGGACATCTTCTGGTCTGTCTACATTGGTAAGTGCTGTGATAAAAGGTTTTTCCATCATTGCACAGTCATTAGTAGTACATTACATCTTCTCATAGACTTGCTGTCTGTGTTTAGACGGAGACCAGTGTGCAGAGAACCCCTGCAAGAATGGAGCCATGTGCTCGGACAGCGTGGGAGGCTACGACTGCGTCTGCAAGTCGGGCTTCACAGGGGTGCACTGTGAAAAAGGTGAGGAGGAGGTGTCGGCATCATCAGTGTTAATCCAGTTCTCATTTGGTGTGTGAGTGCCGCAACCTTTCCCTTCTGTTTTCACGATGCAGACCAGACTCTGTGCACCCTGGAAAATAACATGGGCTGCTCCCAGTTCTGTAAACCAGGCTACACGTCCTACGAGTGCTCCTGCGCCCGTGGATGGAAGCTCAGCCAGACGAATAGGAATAAGTGTGAGCCTGCAGGTACGTCTGTTACGTCTGTTTCCAGTAGTAAAGTCCAACTGAAATTAAAATGCCTTTTTATTTTTTCTTTGCTACAACATATCGTCTCTGTAAATAACATGTCCTGTGTTCTCCTTTGAGAAAAAATCAGAAACCAAAATGGAGAAATTAATATTTTATATTTTCTGATTTCACGATGGTGGCAAATATTTTTGCATTAATTAGATGGAAATCCTTAGTTCCTAGTAGACTCCCTCTTATCTAACTTCCAAACATCAACACACGTCTTGTCTTGCACCTTAACTTGATCAATGAGCCTACTAAGAAGCCCAGTTTGTCCCTGTCATGTATTAGCAGTAGCACCAGCGATGTCTGAAAACCCAGAAGGACTTTTATGTGTTTACAGAATCCCCAAAGACTTCTCTAACCATATGGATGAAAAGTGGGGCTACAACGAGCCACCAAACAAGCATTCACCAGGGAAAAGTGCACTGCTAATGTCAGTTTGCAGGCTATTTAGCTAACTGGTGGCTCAGCTGCAGCACATTAAACAGCATATAAACTTACCTGCAAATGTTGCTTTGGTCCGTTCAGATGCCGTTTGGTCTTCGATAACTTTCCACTGCAAAAAAACACGCCGTCTGCCCATGACTTGTAAGATACAGCGCAAGTTATAGCAGTAGTTTTTCTCTCCCGTTAAAATGATGTTCCCCCGTAGCGCCCCCCCCTCCACGGTTTGGGTTTGGTTATGGTTACGCGTAACAGGAATAACTGGTTAGAGTTAGGCTGGGGTCAGGTTAAGCATCTCAGAAGTCAATTAGTTGGGGTTAGGGATAAGGTTTGGTTCAGATTTAGGTAAGAGGAAACACATATTAACAGGGAAACAGTCTTCGACACAACACCGGAGCTCAGCCTGCCAGCGGCTGTCAATCAAACGGACGGAAAGGAGCATTTCTGATATTTCCTCCAAGACCTTTTTTCTTCCTTTTTAATTGTAATAAACTATGAAAAATACATTATTTTTGACTGCAGAAAGGGATGACTAAATGTGATGACTTTAATAATAATAATAATAATATAATAACTTTATTTATGTAGCACTTTTAAACAGTGTTTACAAAGTGCTTTGACAGACAAAGCAAAAACAGGATACTCAGAAAGCAATAAAACAACAGGAAGCAATAAAAAAATAAATAAAGCAAAACAAAAGCAAGATAAAAATTAATGATCAATAAATACAAATACAAAGAATTAAAAACAGTAAAAGCAATAGAAAGACGATATAAAGACGACGTCACATAAAAGCAAGTCTATAAAAATGGGTTTTAAGAAGTGATTTAAAAGGAAGTTACTGATTCTGCGAGCCTTATCTCCTCATGCAGGTCGTTCCAGAGCCGAGGGACCCTGATGATAAAAGCACGATCACCTTTAGATTTAAGCCTCGACTTTGGAACGGCCAGAAGGGCCCCACCCGAGGATCTAAGGCTGCAAACTGGCTCATGTGGGGTCAGCATTTCTGCTATATAGCTTGGGGCCAGACCCAGGCGTGCCTTAAAAGTGATCAGTAAAATCTTAAAATCAATTCTAAATCGAACGCGGAGCCAATGGAGAGAAGCCAGGATTGGGGTGATGCGATGTCGTCTGTTAAAACCAGTAAGAAGCCGAGCTGCTGAACTCGGAGCTAGTTGGAGGCGAGAGAGTGACTTTTGGTTCATGCAAAAGTCGAGTCTAGAGATAATTAGTGCATGAATTACTTTTTCCAGGTCAGAGTGTGAAAGCAGTGGTTTGATTCTGGAGACAGTTCTTATTAAGGGAGAGAGGGAGAAATAATCTAATGAGTGAAGGTAATCATAACCATCTCTGCTCTCAGTCACATTCCCCTGTGGTAAGGTGAACAGTCTGAGTCGGTGGAATGAGAGACAGTCCAGAAACATTAACAGCAACTTTGAAGGACTTAGCTGTTCCCCTTCAGAGTGTCCCTGGCAGGTAGGAACACACACACTGTGATACACTACAGATCACAACAAACCATTTTTTACTGCAAGTCCTATCTGACAGTGATGCAGGCTGTTATTGCTGCACTTCATTGGGGTTCATCGTGTTGTTTGCAGGCTCTCCTGAAGAGTTCGACGTCCACTGGTTTCTGTAGCGGAGTCATTCTGAAGGAGAACCTGGTCTTGACTTCAGCTTATTGTGCCAACAAATACAGCTCCTTCCAGGTGGCTGTCGGTGAGTAGACAAAACACACATAATCATACCTGTCGCTGTCACTGCTACTACTACTAATAAAAGAAACAACACTGAATTATGCAACATCCAAAATCTTTATGAGGCAAACATCAAACAAGGCATTTATACCAAATTCCTCATTTAAACCATGGCATGAATCAGCGTTCAGTGTATATATCCAGTTGTCTCTTTGTTGACATTACATTTTCACAGGTGAAGCAGATTGTTTGATCAGTTTGTTATTAAAAATAAAAACTATGAATTGAAAATCTTTCTAAAATCACATGATATGAAAAACAGATGACGCACTGTATGGAAGCCAACATGTGTCCCATGAAAGGATGTGTTTGAATTCACGTGGGTTTTCAAATTTGATTGTTTTGGGTATAATTTAATTTGGTTCAGTTCAATTCAAGGAATTATAAGGAATATTGGCCACATTTGGATAAAAAGTTTAAACATTTACAGAGGCTGAATCTTCTATTTCAGAGCTCCTAAAATATTTCTGGACTGACATTTTAAAAATAAAAATGAAGTCTTATTTCTTGAATTTAATAAAAAAGGAGGGCAGAGGAAGACTTGGTGACTCCACTATTTTTGACTGTAAATGCTTGTGATATTCAGAGATGTAAGTGACAAATGATCACACACTAGGGCCCACGTCAGTAGGGCTGCATCTAACAGTTATTTCCGTTATCGATTAATGTGCTAATTATTTTCTCAATTAATCGATTTGTTTATAAAATGTCAGAAAATAGTGAAAAATACCTGTTAGAATTTCTTGGAGCCCAAGGTGACGTCTTCAAATGTTGTGTTTTGTCCTATCAACAGTCCAAAATCCAAAGAGTAGAGTAATTCAATCAACTGATCGATTAATCGAATCATTGCAGTATGTGTGCATGAGCTTGAGAGATAGAGATAGATCATCCTGAATGTCTTGTCTTCCCTGCACCTCCTCAGGCAAGCGCAGCACCAACCGTGAAGATGGAGAGCAGACGCTGCATGTAAAAATAGTTCACGTCCACCCGCGCTATGTGGAAGGTCGCCCTGAAAATGACCTGGCTGTGATTGAGCTCCGCGACCGCATCGTTTTTAAGAAAGACGTGATTGCTGCCTGTCTGCCAGAAAGAGACTTTGCCGAGAGCGTCCTGATGAAGGGAGAGTTCCCCGCCATAGTCACCGGCTGGAAAGAACCCAGTCAGGAGTCTTCTTTCCAGGGCCCGCTCACCCTTAACCAGCTGGCGTACAGCCGCCTGCCTCAGTGTCTGGAGACTCACCCCAACCTGATGACCAATAAAATGGGCTGCACCACTCCCCGGACCAATGCCGACTGCACCATGAGCTCCGGCAGCCCCCTGCTCACCCTGTACAGGGAGGTGTTCTTCCTCACTGGGGTGGTCAGCCAGCCGCCAGGGGCCGACTGCACTAATGGCTACATCTTCCAGAAAGTGTCGCGCTACCTCGGCTGGCTGCGGCCACTCATGGGTTCACGTTAGGTGGGGTAGTCAGGGAGAACAAGGAGGTCATTGGTTATGGAAAATATAGGATAATGCAGGTGAATAAATACTAAAAACAGGGAATCAGATGAACATTTTCATTGTGCATTTGTAGCTCAACCTCTTCATTCGTTTTGTCTTTCTGCCTTTTAATAATACTCATCTTCTAATGGAAACGCTATCTTAACAGCCATATAGTCTCAATCTAGGTGATTGCTTCCCATCTGTCTCTGTGGACTTCCCTTATTCATCCACAAGGTGGCTCTATGTTAACATAAACAGAAAAGCTCTTTATGCGTCTGCCAACCAGAGGGTCAGAGGCAGCAAGAGATGCAGTGAATTATTCAGCATGTGTTTTGTGACGTGGACATACCTTTTAATAACCTTTTAAGTGATGTTATTTTTAGCGACTACTGTACTGGTTGACATGCACCTTGTAACGCTCCAGGTAAGCACTGTTCTATAAATGTAATAAACCCTAATACCACACCTGACGTCAGTTCTGTCATTGCTTTAGGATGAAGTATACAGCTGTATTTTTGGAAGATGTTGAGGATTTTAATATATGAACATTTGGAAATAGCATTAGATATTATAAGTAGATGTCACAGGGCTCATAAGGCCGTGTTTATAAGCCCCTTGAGATGAACAATTGTTTTTTTCGAGGGGGTCATCAGACACAAAAACATGGACATTAGCAGACAGTAAAAGTTATATATAATAAACAACAACAAAACAATCTAAAAGAATGAAAAGTAATGTTAAAAACCAAAAGGGCTCTTCTGCAACCCAAAACTACACCCACTATATCACTAACAGAATGGTTCTGTTTTTTTTTCTGTATGAAATTGGACAAAATAAAATTTGACCTGCTGGTGGCTCTAGATGAAAATTGAATGGTTCACCAAAGTGATTACAATTCCTCCTGAGGGGGACACGAATGTGTGGATCAATTTTCATGGTAATCCATCCAATAGCTGTTGAGACATTACACTAAAAAAAACACAAATGTCAACCTCACGGTGGCGCTAGGGGAAAAATCAGGGGAACACCAAAATCAGTAGGCTTCATCCTCTGGGGAACATGAATGTCTGTACAAAACTTAATGGCAATCCATCCAATAGTTGTGGAGATATTTCAGTCTGAACCAAAGTAGTGGACCAACAGGCCGGCCTTGCCATCTCTAGGGCATGCACATTTAAAACAAGCCATAAAGTCTTGAAGTCATGAAAAGAAGTGATAGAGTAAGTTAGGCAAGTTATTCCAGTCTGATGGTGATTTAGATTTAAAGGCTCTTCTATTTCCGTTTATACCTTTCATGTGTTAAAACATGCAAACTTTCAAGCACAAGGAGGAAAGCATCAAATCTGCAGTTCTCACAAGTTTGATGCAACCGCACTATCAAATGGCAAGAACGTAGCTCTGACAATTTAACCTCAACTAGTCGTGTATTCCCTTTTTGTCCCAGATGATTTTAGCTTGCCCTCACTGTCACATACCCCTGTGTTGTCTGGCAACATTTTCCCACACACACTTGCCCTCTGCAGTCTTCTCACAGCCTCCCTGGTGAACAAGGCCAAGACCATGTCATGCAGGGAGAGAAAAGGAGAGGAAGAAGAATGGGCAAGAGAGAGAGTAAGAGACGCCACATAACAAAAAAACCTGGCCTGCCACTTTTGATCGGGTGCTTGAAAAGGACAGCTCTGAAAGCTGGGGCCCACGTTGGCTGTTGCCATGGTACTCACCTAGGAGATGGCTCCTTGCTCCCAAAAATGGCTCTGCTCCTTTACTGGGCCATCCAGTGGAGATTAATTTGAGTGGAGCTCCTTCCTTCCTGAGTCTGCTCCTGCTCTCTGGTCCTGCCAGCTCCATTTATATGCTCAAGCTTACATATACACAGAGACGCACAAAAAAAAAAAACACTGAGCAAGGCAGCAGCTAAACTTCATCTGCTCTGAGCTGCTAAATTTAGGCAGTGTTTAAGTCCTGTTCAAAGCATCACCTAAATATCAAACAGCTACTGCACTGATTTGATTTTATTCCCTGAATCGAACCTAAAATCTGAGCAAATGGGGAGACGAGGACGTGACGTGAATGCCGAGAGGGAAAAAATAGCAGGAGAGGTGGGAAAGGGGCAGAGTAAGAGATGTTTGACAGGCTGAGAAAGCAAAGGGCTGAGATGAAGAGATGGAAAATGGCTTATAGATGAAGAGCAGGGACAGACCAAGAGACCTGGGATTTGTGATGTTGAAGTCAGTCATTGTGTGGACGGATTGATGGGCCCACAGTATATTAGACATGAATGAAAAGGCCTCAGAGAGAAACATTAGCAAGGCCATTACCGATGGAGGGAAGTGAAAGCACTCAATGCCAATGCTTTCACTCTGCACACATCAAATGTTTCTATTACTGGACAACATTGCTGCAAAGTGGTGATATAGTTGAATTTTATTACAATGTGTCAGGCATGTGGGTACATCTGGCCAGTGTCCTACTAAATCAATAATCCTTTACTCTCCCCAAACCCAAAAAATAGTTGCATGCTGTGATCGCAAATCCTCCCTGTCCGGTGTGTGTGTGTGTGTGTATGCTTGTACGTATGCATAACACATACATGCTTATTTGTGTCTTTTGAGTCTGACGGGGGGCGACATCAAATGACAGACTTTGGGAGGGATTATCTGTCTGTGTGGTGTCTGATTCCACGCAGGGGGTTAGCAGTATGTCTAAGCATTGAAGGCAGACTGACTGAGTTAAAGTCTCGTGCTATGTGTGTAACGGGCGCTCCGCTATCTGTGAAGGCATGCCTATGATCTTGTCCAATAATCCCCCCTCTCAAAATCCATGTCCCCAATCTTTTCTCCCTTCTGGACTCCACTGGGGGCTCTGCAGTCAGATTGGGTGGCAAAGCTTCTCCCTTCCACCCCACCCCACCCCACTCTACCCCACCCCGTCTCAAACTCTGCCCCATGCCAGACAGAGCAGCTTCCACTTGGTTGGGTAATTGTGCAGGAGGGTGGAGGTAACACAGGACCTCGAGAGGTTAGAGCCTGGATGGGGATGAAGTAGCTGAAGGAGAAAGAGAAAGACAGGCTGTGGACTTTTATATAACTTAGCTGTAGTCTCATTTCTCCCTGATATTATTTGTTTAACAAGACCAGGGGTCTACAGCCGTGCTAGCTCCTCTGTGAGGCATTACTTAGCTAAATGCTGCCATCAGCATGCTAACAATGACAATGTTAACATGCTGATGTTCAGCAGGTATAATGTTTACCATGTTCATCTTCATTTAGTGTGTTAGCATGCTAACATTTGCTAATTACCATTAATTTCTTGTTCATGTTATATCGCTTACCAAAACTTTGAGCAGTAGAGGAGGAAAAAACGTTCACGTCAGCCTTCGATTTGTAATTCTGAGTCAATACAAGATCTATACAACTACAATGTCTCCCACTTGGTGATAAGAAACAGAAATGTCAACAAACAAACAAGCGGTAACATATCCGCAAAGCCATTAGCAATTACATTGAAATAAAATCCAAATGAACACTAATTGAATAAATTCAGCTAATTTAAAAGGAGCTATACACGGTTTGTATCTGGTTTAACTTAAATGAACCACTACAAATATGTTAACACAAAAAGTTGCTAATTTAGGATATTTATCTGGTTTGACTGCAAGGCAGTGGAGGTAACCGCCTTGGTAACATGACTGCACTGCATGAATGCAGCATAAACATACAGCTGAGGCTGATGGGAATGTCATTAGTTTTGCAGGCATTTAGTCATAAACCAAAGTACTGGACATAGTCCAGCTCATGGTGGCGCTATAAGAAAAGTCAGAGGATCACCAAAGTCAGTGGGCTTCATTCTCTGGGGACCATGAATGTCTGTACATGGCAATCCATCTAATAGTCTATTTTAGCTGACATTACCGTCCCTAGAACCACACCGCTAGCCTGGTTAAAAATCACCCAACCTCAAATCATGCTCTGCACAGCGTCACATGATCACTGAGCCTTACTTCACACCAGGTAACAAACAGACAAACAGACAGATGTCCCAGTTGGAAATTAAAGTCTCACTTCATCTGATCTTCAATGACTTTCCTGTATCCGACTCTCATCTTTTCTGTGTTGGTTGACATTTCTGCTCTGCTGATAAAAAGAGGACACGTCATCCACCTGTAGTCCTTGAGACTGGCTTTAAAAACAATATGTCACTTTCAGCATGCGGACACGGTGACCGGTTGATAGAGGAGAAAGGTAAATCCTGGAGCTGCCTTTATTCCACTGACCTCACCCTGACCTCCCAAGGGTTAAATCCTGTTTAGAGCCATTGAGAAACCCGAGGAGCTGACAGAAAGGTCTCCAAGGCTTGCTGAATGAAAACAAGTGCGCTACGATCCGCGTGGTGGTCTTTGAAGTGGTCAGATAAGCCCTCTGTGTTTGTGCAAGAAATGTATGTGTGAGTGCTTCTGTGTATGTATCCTGTCCTCCAGATACAGAACATGCTAATGTACATTTAGGTTGTTTTAAGTTGACATGGCAAGGTCACATTCAGATGACCTTTAATATCTACACTCCTACGGGGATATGCTGCTTCGAAAGGTTGTTTTTTTTGTATTCTGAATGGCCAGTGGCAGCCAGAGGGTTTAAGTCACCGTGATGAACAGATGAGGTCAGGATTATCCCACTAAACATACCACCTTCATTACCTCAGTGAGCAAGTCAGCGCATTTCACTACACAGCACAGGCACATTAAATGAAAAGTAGCCTTTTAGCTTACTCTGGCATTTTTACAGCTATGTTTATTAATGTGCACCATCCCTGTTAAATAAACCAATATTTAAATACATTAAAAAGTGTAAAAAAATAAAAAACATGGGTAACATAAATGAGTGTGTGTGTGTTAAAGGGGCACTCAAGTGATTTAGTTCGGCACTTAAGTTAGGGGACCCACAAGACACATATGAAAGAATGGTCCGAATCAAAGTAGCAGAGGCTGAGACAAGTATTTTGGGTAAAACTCAAAAAACTGGTTCCTACACTTCCCATAATTCAACTTGACAGCATCTTTTCATTTAAACTCCCATGTCTTTCTAACTCCATGTTAAAGCAGGCTTTCTATTAAACATTTGTTGAGTCAATTTCTAATGTGTTTCAGAGTGCAGGGTGAATTTTTAGAGGCATACAAAGTCATCTGAAAGGTGTGATGAGGCGCTGTGAAAACTGAGGCAAAGACACGTTCTGCGTGAGTTGATCAATGTTTCAGCTTAAGCAAAAAAAAAGTGAGAGAGGAAAAAGGAGAGACTGGAGGGAAACGACATGAGATAACTGGAGTTTCTGGTGAGTTGTGACATCAGTCAGAGACTGAGCTGCCACACAAACACACACACACACACACACACACACAGGCACACTGCGACTGCATCCTCACTGCATCCATGTCTAGCTAGCTTGCAGTTAATGTCTATGCAATATGGTATGTTGGCTGTTTGGGGCGAATTAACATGGACTACAACAACAGTCAAATTTGTGCAAATGGCCATAGAAGACAGTGGGCAGTTTTCTCCACGATGAGTAATGATGTTTAAAATCAGTGGAGAACCCCTTTAAGTGGGGATTTGTGTATTTATATGGACTGATACACTACAGCAGTAACCAGCTGTGCAGGCGAACCCAACTATTGCCATAAAACTCTGCTAAATGATCCCTAGATTTTATTTAGTGTATTAATATTTGAATCAGACTTGATAAATGTCAGTATTTGTAGTATTTATACACAAAATAATTGTTCAGCTGACCTTTTCTCCTCACAGCTACAACTATCCCACTTCACATCCTCTATCTCTGTAAGATATACTGCACTCTTTTAAAATGGGGAAGTGTGTTTGAAAACAAAGCGCTCCCTAAAATTAGACTCTCTTCCTGCTAATTTTGGACACCTGCATCCTGTCATAGTTAATACATCCTGTGAGGTCATAGGCTCTCGTCCTGATGCTTGTCACTGGAAACAGACGCAGCATGCAGGCCTGTACGTCGGCCACCCTGCTGTCACTTCTGTGGTTCATTGTGTGGAGCCGAGCGGGGTCTTGACAAGGAGGAAAGAATAAACTGAGATAAAACCCACATTTGGAGAGAAAAATGGAGATCAACACTGAAGGAAAGAGACAGAGATGAAGAGACGACATATATAATGTACATAAACCAAAAGGAAACGTGACAGACAGTACCTGTGGCGCTGTCGTACCTGTAGACACATGACACCTTAAGAGCATGTGCTCTCCTCATTAAAGGACAATAACTCACCAGGCAGAGCCAAAGTTAGTCTACTGCCTGCCTGTAAAGCTATATTAGTCAGCGACTGAACCCCACACATGATCATCATGCTGATACAGAGTTACCTTGTCACCCTCTATAAATACTGAAGCAGGAGTTCTCCAGTGGCTGCTTTTATCTGATGATGGCACCGTAGATATGAATGCAAACATGACCACATGGAGCGATCTGTTACAACACCGCTGCTCCACCACAGAGCGTGATGAATGTGAAGAATATCTACAAAAAATAAATAAATAAATAAAGGGAATTCAGCGACCAAAAAAAAACATGTTTCAGCTCACAGGCTTTGTCAGGGAAGTTACTTAAGCTTAATTTAATCAGGAAGTCTCATTGTGATCAAGATCTCTTTTGCAAGAAAGACACCAAATTACATATAGCCTACACAACAGTCCTCACACACACAGTCACATTAATTACAACAATCACTAACAAAAAGTCTCTAGCAATTTGTTTTGCAGTTCATTCCACTAATATGGTGCATAATACAGAGACACCAATCTTCCCAGTTTTCAAACTCAAACAAGCCTCTACTGTGATCTGGTGTCTTGGTCAAAATAAATCAATAATATGCAAAACAAAACAAACAACAACAAAAAACAGCAACACACATACAGTTAGGGTTTGGGTGTTAGGGTCTGTTTGTTTTGCATTTTTAATGTGAATTAAGTATGTGTATATGTGTAATATATGTGTATATGTACATTAAAGGGCTAGTTCGACATTTTGGGAAATACGTTTTTTTTTTTTTGTTTTTGCTTTTTGCCGAGAGTTAGATGAGAAGATCGATACCACTCTACCAGTAGCTATTTCTACTGCAGCAACTGCTTAGCTTAGCTTAGCATAAAGACTGGAAACAGGGGGAAACAGCTAGCTGATCTGTCCAAAGGTAACCAGATCAGCTTACCAGCAACTCTAATGCTCAATAATACTCAATAATAATAATAATAAATTTTTTTATTTTACAGTTCTACAGAGGGTTATGTGCCGGACTATTTCTTGACCACGACGACTGACTTCCTGGAGTCTCTGCTGGTTGCCTGGGAACCTCGTGATGACAACAAGACTCTGGGAAGTTGCACCATCTTGGTTCAAATAGTTGTTTTCCCACTTCAGTTTTGTATGGATTAGATGGAGTTAGAACATGTTAATTAGTGAGGTTTAGAGGTGCTGCTAGGTAGATTTTGTTACCTTTGGACAGAGCCGGGCTAGCAGTTTCCCCCTGCTTCTAGTCTTTATGCTAAGCTAAGCTAACTGGCTTCTGGCTCCGGCTACATATTTTCTGTATAGACATGAGAGTGGTATCAATCTATTCATCTAACTCTCAGCAAGAAAGGGAAAATGTGTATTTCCCCAAATCTTGAATTATTACTTTATATCTGTAAGTCTCTCACACCAAACACAACTCCACATTCAGCCTCTACATGTTAATACACCTCTTAAATACACTAGGTGTTCAGAGTTAGATGTTCTCCCAAATCCATTTATTGTGATTAGCTGTGTCTGATAGGACAACGATTGCCTTTTCTGTACACAATCTATCACTGCTGATAACAAAGATGATGAGAATAAGGATAGTATTGATGATGTACCGCCTGAGCCTGCCTGCTGATAAAGTGAGAGAGCCATTAATCTCCTCAGTCGTCCTGTTTCGAGCAGTGACCCTCCTCCCCTCCCCTCCTCCTCCTCCTCTTCCTCCACCCCCTCTTCCCATGCTGTCACTCTCCCAGCCTGCACCTGTCAGATTAGCCTCACATCCTCAGCTGCCACTCCATATGATACGCCTCCTTACTGCCCAGAGCCTGCGTGCATGTCATCTCACTTTGCATGTATTTATGCGTTTGAGTGTGTAAAAGGAAAAGTGGGGGGTGGGGGGAGGCAATGAGAGGGCAATCCCATGCAGAATGTGTGTGTGTGTGTGTGAAATGTAAGTGGTTGTTGGTTCCCAGTGTCCCCCTCATGTTGCAGCAGAATTTGGCTTGGTACCATTAACATGCAGGCGATAAAGTGTGGATTAACACCCCCAAAATCACTGGATTATTTGCAATCCCATAAAATGAGACCTAACTCTGTGAGTGAGCGGGTGGAGAAGGAAGGTTTGCCTCTTCATTGTCTGATGATACTTTAGACCAGCAGCAGCAGAATTATGATTACCTGGTCAGAGGTGTCATGGCTGCCGTGCTCTGCTCCTGCTTGTCTGAGACTGCAGTGGTTAACAGTTTTGGGAGCCAGTGCAAATGGTGACAACATTGCCACAAATCACTTCCACTGGCTCACATCATGCACCGGGATGAATGCAGGATGGAAGTCCGGGGTGGGGGTGGAGGTAGTAGGGGGGTAGCGGGGGCTCCACCACTGAAAGCCTCCCTGGTAGATGGACTGGAGCAGCTGAGGCGACAAGCATGTGACGAGAGGGAGAAATAATAAGCACCACAGCGGTTTGTAGCTGTGTCAAGTACCCACGGATAACAAGAGTAACCCCGGAAGATAGGCTAGATTACTTTCAAAATAAGAGTGTAACTTTATCAAAACAAAATGAGAATGTAAGAAGAAGAGGCTGGGATTATTAGTCAGTTGACAACGTTCAAACAAACAATAGCCTAAGTGAGAATAACATGGCAGTGCGTCTTTGTGAAATACTCACAATGCACTTTTATGGCAGCCCTCAAGGGTTGGTGGTTCGATCCCCGGCTCCTTCTGACTTCTGTCCACATGTTGAAGTGTCCTTGAGCAAAACACTGAACCCTAATTTGCTCCTGATGGTTAGGCCTCACTCTGTGTGTGTGTGTGTGTGTGTGTGTGTGTGTGTGTGTGCGTGTGTGTGTGTGTGTAAATGGATGAATGAGAGGCAAATTGTAAAGTGCTTTGGAGAAAAGCGCTACATAAATGCAGTCCATTTACCATTCCCTTTAGTCAGTTTGTTGTTTTGAAAAAAAAAGAACCTGATTTGTGTTATAGCAATATTCACAATAAGCTGGTTTGATTCCTATTGCAAAAAAAAGTAGACAACTTATTCTAAGAACTTTATTCTGAAAGATATAACCGGAAATTGAGTTTTAATAGTTTAACTTGACACTAGGCTATATCGTCATATTTTTCTATGACTTAGCGCAGTGAAATAGGCAACTAAACAGTCCCGCAAACTGGAACTATAAGCAGGAGCAGCATTTAGAGAGTCCACATTGTGCGTGCAGCCTGTGACAGTGACATTAAGACAATATATTTAGGAGGTGTGTGTGTGTGTGTGTGTGTAAGAGAGAGGTCTCCCATCATTTCCGCTGTGCGTCTAGAAAGATTTAATAAGGTGGCCCCCCTGTCAGGCTCCAATTAATTTATCGGAGAGTAAAACAGCTAAAGGGAGCGAGGACAGAGAGGGACTGTGGCGGCTCTAGAGAGCTGTCACTTTCTCTGTGTGTAGCCTGTGTGTGTGTGTGTGTGTGCGCGTGTGTGCGGAGAGGGGATTATCAGTACGCACGTTATGCGGAGCGCAGTTTGGTGATGCATTCGGTCGGGAGAAGTGCAGCGGGGAGCAGTGAGCGTCAACCCGGACATTCAGCGGCATAATCAGCGCAGTTAGCGAGAGAAGGGGGTCCGGCTGGTTTGGGGGGCACCGTGTCTGCGCATCACAGGATTTCGACTCACTGTGTGTTTTCTTTATTTTGATGAATGTTCATTGGTGTAGGGTGAAAGTCAAAGATGCACACGGCTGAACAAAGGATTTAGGGGAAAACGATCAAGAATCTCTTTCACATTTTAATCCTGACACCCGTTTGGACTTGACAAGAGTCGGCATTCATGCCCATTCTGCCTCTGAGGACAACGGCCACGGGCTGAAAAACCGGGTTCCTCTAGTTTCCAACCTGGAGCAAGAGGAAAGGAGGAATCATCTGGGCTGATCGCGTACAAGTCCATGTGGATGGAGAGAGAATACGCAAACACAGCGAGCGGAGCTCACTCCGAAATGTGACATTTTTATTCCGTCTCCCATCGTACCAGACAACTGTGCATCTGCCTTCGTCCTCGATCGGATTTGTTTACATCGATTAAGGTACGTGCTGCTCACCATGTAGCCCATAGGATATTGATTAATATGACTGGGGGTAGGGGAGCGTGATACCCTTGTGGAAATGAGTGTGCCTGATATATATTCAGTGGGTAGGACTATTTTAGCTGAAGAACCCACAGGGGATCTCTGTGTAGTTGAATGCATCTCTCGGTTTCTGTTATAAAAAGGCTGTTTCGGGGCTTATCACCACTGAGGTGGAAGTTGCATCACTGACAGCCCCTGGAGAAAGGCGATGTCGATGCACCAAATGTATAGGTGTGTGAAGCAGAGAGGGCACGCAGTGTTGGAGACATGTTGCAGAAATGTATATTTACACGCAGGGCTCGCCACATATGGCCTTGACCTCCAGGGGCATTTGACCATGTTAAGCATAAAGACACGTCTCTGGAGGACTTTGACCTGTGTGAAATCTAACGACTGATTGGACGTGGCACATTTTTCTCACGAGGATGAAAACGTTAGTCTCTTTTAGTAGCTGCGCCTCCATTTTCGCCCCACTAAACACATTGGGGATATTTGAGGAGTGTCAATCACTCCTCCATTCTTTAGTTTAGAGGTTAGATGTCATTCTTTATTTTTGGATCACACACACACACACACACACACACACACACAAACACCTCAGTAACAATGGTCTTACTGCTGCTCCCTCAAACAAACACACTCTTCTGGAACCCCCCAGGGACGCTCCCATGTGGTTGGTATTGTTAAGAGAGAGAGGGGTGGGGGGTGCTGAAAAAAAAAAGAAAATGAAAAAGAGCATTTTCTACATGTGTGTTTGCATTAAGCTGCTACTTAGGTCAGCTAAAACCAAGGGTGCCCCCACCTCCCTGTCCCTCCCACACTGGCCTCATAAACAAGAAGCAGGGCCCTGAAGTGGTCTCTCACTTGGAAAGATATTGCACTTAAATGCCCACTTGAGTCCAATTAGACAAAGGAAGTTTGTATGGGAATGGAAGTCAATGCATGGATTGACTTTCTGTTGGTGAAAGGATAGACAATACATGAGCCTCGGCCCTCTGTCAGTGCAGTATTTGTGTACTCAGAAAGCTCCCGGGCCTATTTTGGAGTGTTCTGTTTTCCATCATTAATCAATATTCAGCAGAGTGGAGCTGTTTAATCTCAGGCAGCGCTTTCATGAGTTAGTTAGCTGCCTCATGGGAAAAGAGGATGCTACATTATCTCCTCGGGGCTGATGCCATATGTACCGTGTTTGGATGATTGTGTGTGTGTGTGTGTGTGTGTGTGTGTGTGCAGCCTTACATGACACAGCTGAGTGTATGAGCTGGAGTGCCATTTTCACATACGTGGAAACTTCCCTGCTTTTCCTTTCATATGTGCATTTCTGTTCACGCACCCACCCCTCCTCCCCTCACACACACACACACACACACACACACACACACACGCTCCAGGCACAAGGCTCGCTCCAATTCTTCCTTTGCACATCCGGCTGCTCCTTGTTCCTCCTGCTCCTCTGATCACTATCACACTCCCTAACCAGATCTGATCTCGCTGGGCTCCTGTGATCAACCGCCCAGTCATCCCACCGCAGATCCCATCACTTTATCTATAACAGAAGACGCTTATTGACATCACATGGGAGCAGAACACATGACACCGGAGGTCTGTGGCTCTGGTTTCAGGGTGCATTTCTGGGTTTGGGATGCCTTCACATCTGACCGATCACACACCCGCCATCGGTTGTTGTTGTAGGAAGGGGAGGAAGAAGAAGACGAAGAAGAAGAAGAAGAAGAAAAGGAAGTAGAAGGAGGGGAGTAAGGCGCTGGCGCTGTTAATTGTTAAGTCAATTAGCATATGGTCTTGCTGTGAGCCCAGTCACATGGTAATGAGGCCTAATTAGGATGGCTAGGGGTGTCTGAGGAGGCTGGGGGAAATTCTCCCACTGTCAGTTTCTCCATGCTGACACCCAGGAGGCTGATGCGGTGAATGGACTGCCACTTTTTCAGTCTCGCCATTCAGTATCTTTACATATCTTTCTTCTGCTTCTCCTGTCGTCTGTGAGTCTATTTTATTCCTAAAACTTGTCCTCACCGACTCCTTTTCAATATTTTAGCACACCCATACGTCAAACCTTGACGTCTCTGCCCCTCTTTCTTCTTCATCCCCTTTTATTCCCCTCTTTTTATCTGCCACTACCAGCTGCGAGGGATTGGTGATGTCATTCTAGAGGCTTGCAGATATGTGGAGATTGGAGGGACAAAGTCAGACGGATCAGGTCGTGCATTGTAATTCATGGTTATTGTGCATTTTATTTGAAGTAGGAAGTTGGATGAGCTTCCAGTGGGGAGCTAAATGCATTCCTTTGCATCAAACAAATAACGTCATGGATGGGCAGGAATAGGCAGCTACAAAATATATCTTGTCAGCACATTAAAAAAGCTATTAAGTTAATGTAGATGTGTTTTCAAGTGTAAATCTATGCACAGGGAACTTGTATTAAAGGTTCACTGTGTGTGTTACTGTGAAGCTGTGATGCCAGGTCTGTTTATTTCAGCAAACCTGCACCAGAGATGTCTAACTAGGAAATCTCATGTAAATTGGCCATGCTTTTGCAATTTTCTGCGTAGGAGGTCTCTGACTCCAGCTGAAAGCAAGATTGTTAAGGCCATCTCTGGAAAGTCACAAGTTCATGGATTTCAGCAACCATGTGTCCTGTCAAAGTGTCCTTGAGTGAGAAAGCAAGCACCTATCTGTTGTGGATGAGCATCCTAGCTAAGGGGAAGTCCGCATAAAGCCGGTTTGTTTTAAAAACACATCTTTTTCTCTCCATTTCGGCCCCCTGTCCACATTAAATCAGCGTTTTTCTCTCCCAAAAATGGAGCTTCTCCAAAACTCCAGCGAGGATAAATGTTAAAATGCCAGCTTGGTGACGTCAGAAATGTTCATGTAAAGGAAGCAAGAAAGAGACGCATGAATCAGAGAAGACGACATATATATGTAATACATCTAAGACAGGCAGGTCCTTATTGCTCCTCGTTACTTCTATGACCTCCCTCCATTTCTTCTCCTTTCTGGACAATCTTTCAGGCCAGACTCCAACTCTAGGAACAACTTCAAGCCAATTATTCTCACTCAAGCCACTGGAGAAGGTCAAGAGAGCTTAAGACAGAAGTTGCAACTGATAAAAGACCAGTCTGAGATGCCACCAATGACAAACCTAGCTATTAGAGCATACAAGCTTATTTAGAAGCGCAGATGTGTTTTTAATCCAAAGTAAATCTCATGCAGTGAGATAGGACATCCAGACAGCCTGGGTTAATTTAACATGACTGATATCTAAGGCCTTATGTAATCCCAGCGACTGATGTAGGATGCAAATTTATGCGCTGTCAGAAAAGGAAAGGTCTATTAGTGTTAGAGAAGACGGTGTTTCTCTCTTGTGCGGCGTCACCAAGCAGATGCTAGCACAGGTCCCGCAAATGACCTGCTCACCTCAACAGCTGGACTAATGTGTTTCCACCCATATACCTACACACTCCGATGCACACACACACATTTTCCCCATTATCGTCCCAGTAGTCTGAATAAAACAGTAGGAGAAAAAATGAGAATTGAAGCGAGTCGTCAAAATGCAATAATCCTCCCAATTATCACCACGGTAATTAGACAGCATCTGGTTGCGTGCTATATCTGATAATTATAGGCGGAGGTAATTGTACAGGACGGCTCGCTAGATTCCCCTGTCCCTACCTATCCAGCCTGGAGCAGATTTGAAGGACTGCAGTGCTGCACATTTGAACTCTCACGCCTGTATTCCTGTTGTGTGTTAAACGGCAGCGCTATAAGGAATGCATGCTGCATACTTGCCACATTCAGCTTTGTGTGAGAATGTGGTGCCTTCACACATGCATAATGCATGCCACAAAGCAGAATGTTATATTTACATGCAAATAGAGCCAGCCACACATGAGCATTATGCCAGCCTGTGTATACGTGTGTGAGTGACACGTGCAGCGTGAATGCATGTAACCCTGCTATGTGCAGAATACAAAAACTAAGACGGACCTCTGAGTGCCAGCAGGCTGCTTGGCACTGAGGAAGATGATGCCTGAGAAACAGCAGCCATGCAGCAGAACTGGCAGGAGCTGGATCCTTCCCCAGTTACATAAGATACACAGCAAGAATAAAGGCTAAAGGGGGAGGGAGGAGGAAGGGGCACAAGGAGGGAAGAAGGAGAAGCCAAAATGGAAGGAAGAGGGGTGTGTTTCGGATTAGACGTTTGGGGGTGAAAAGAGGGAGAAAATGTGGGGAGAGGAGATGTGTTTCGCAGCACATCTTCAAATGTAGCAGAGGGATGAGACCGCTCCGGGTGCTCAGGAGGAGAGGTGGCATTCAAATCCGACAGAATAGAGGATTTTAAATGGAGGGGAGGACAGAAATGGCTGCATGGAGCGTGAGTGACAGAGAGAGAAACATGTCTAGAAAGATGGGAGGGGAGGGGAGGATGAGACGGCAGCAGCATCCTCTGTGCTGCACAAAGCTGAAGGCCAGGGGCTCTCGCTCTCTGTCTCTCTCTCTGTCTCTCTCTCTCTGTCTCTCTCTCTCTGTCTCTCTCTCTCTGTCTCTCTCTCTTTCCCTGTCTCTCTCTCTGTCTCTCTCTCTCTGTCTCTCTCCCTGTCTCTCTCTCTCTGTCTCTCTCTCTCTGTCTCTCTCCCTGTCTCTCTCTCTCTGTCTCTCTCTCCGTGTCTCTCTCTCTCTCTCTGTCTCTCTCCCTGTCT
>VMKM01002888.1:0-54108 GCA_008360985.2 Macquaria ambigua
ACACACACACACACACACACAAAAAGCCATCATGCCTGTGTGAATAAATGCAAAGTCACCACAGACAGCTGATAATCACACACACACACACGCACACACACACATTGTATGTAACGCACTTCATTTTAAGGATATACCGCATAAAAAATTTTGCTCCCACTCAAACGGGTAGTTGACACTGAAAAAAAAAGGTGGGACAGTGATAAGCTCCTATTCATTGTGAATGGGACCTACCGTTACCCACTGAGCTACAGAGATTTAGAAGGCGCCCAGTGGCACAACAGGGGAAACGTGAGAAAGGCTCACCTTTATGCAAATGTCCTCTGACACAATGTGAGCGACAACCTCATACCAATCATCCTTGTTTTGATTGCCACAGAAGTGGAAGCGAGTTGTTTACTATTTGGAAATCGCTTTTTCAGTATGTAAGCAAGGTAACAAAAAAGGAGGACAGAAAACAAAGATATTCTGTACTCAGGAAACAAACTGCAGCAGGAAATGAACAACTTCCTCATTTGTAGTACAGCGGCTATGTCAGAAAAATGTCAAAAAAAAAACTGTCCAGTCAGAGCAGAGTATATAAATTGTAAATGTGCTTAGTGCAACACGCATGCAGAGCTACAGCTTCATGAGAGGCCTGCCTACTGCCAGTGCAAGTCCAACAATGAAAAAAGCTCTTAACTTCTCCTGTCTGCTCAGCTTATATATTACCAAACTAACTGCCAGTGATTGAAATGGAAGTATTACAACCTTAAACAGTGGTACTAACTTGACTGAGTAATGTAAAACCCTGTATATTCGACTCGACCTGACACAAGTTGGCAGCTGCTGATACCAGCTCCCGTACATACATGACCCTTCCTGTACATGCCAGAGTGCTGCCTATATGCCAAGGAACACCAAAGATACAGTGTGGAGGCTTCAGTGCTTGCCAGAGTGCCTCATCTAACAGTCTGACAGTAGACTCACAACTCGTTAGCTTATTAGCCTGTTACTATTTCTGGGAGGAAAACCATGCAGACAGCATGTTGTCCACAAAGGTGAATCCAAACCCAGGACCTTCTTGCTGTGAGGTGACAGTGCTACTCGCTGAGCCACAGGAAATTTGACATGGATATTCATGCTTCCCATGGGATAAATCCTTTTAATTCTGGACCCCCCCAAGAGCTTTCTTCTAGCACCACTCTCAGCTCAATATGTCAGCACAAATGGAAAATATCTCATTAACCAATAATTACATTTTTATAAAGCTTGACCTGAGCACATTCATGCTCCCAAGAGGTTAAATTCCTATGGTTTTAATGACCCAATGACCTTTCCTGTACAGCCATCCCCAGGACAGGACACTACACTGTTGGCACGGCTCTAATAATGACAGTCATTTTGTCTGGTTTATTTTGGGGTGTAATGAACACTGCAGCCTCTATAGGGGCTGCAAGTTCACTCCACAGCTGTGTTGATATCACCATCACTTCCAGGTGGTCATGGTGTAAATGTTTGTGTGCACGTATGTGTCACATAATATGTGTACTGTATATGTGCAGCTGTGTGTGAGAGAAAGAGCTGTCAGTTCATATAAAATGCTAAATTTGCCCGACACACCAGTGTGTGTGTGTTGTGTGTGTGCGTGCATGTGTGTGTGACATCTTCTCTCCAGTTGTAATGGAGAGCTGTGAAACACTTCTTGTGAAATTTGAAAATCGCTTGCAGGCAAAGCACTCTGGGTAACACCATTTCTCTGGCATAACCAATGTGTGTGTGGGCTGCGAGGAAATGTGGGGTGGTGGGGACTTGATGGTCTCCCAAACAACAAACTCTGTTGGATGTTAATTAGCCAATTAGTTCTGTAACCATGGATACATTAAAGGAGAGCGGCTGTCTCTTTATAGAATAAGGGTTGTCACACTTTGAAAGCACACATTGTTTTCCAGGCAATTTCCTCCTTATTGGGAAAAACTAGATTTCTCTACATTTTCTGAGTCAAGACAATAACTCATTAGTTGTGTTGTTTACTTAGAAATTCTAATTCTATTTCTGTGTATACAGAAAGAAGCAGATGGGAATAAATGCCTTTAACAATAAATTAATTGGAGTATGATCTCGACACTGTCTGCAGCCTTAGCTGTTTGGCATCCAACAACACAAAACCAAAGCTGAACCAGACATTTAATTTATAGAGATAATTACAATGTTAAGTGCCATGTGTAGCATTTGCAAAAACAATGTACTATAATTATATATATTGTGCAGTGATGCTGGTATAGTGACCATATTCAAATGAGAAGATTGAGACTGTAACCAGTGGCATGTGGTCCATTAAGGGCACGGGGCTCCGCCCCTCCTGCAATTCCAATTGTGAAATACATATTTGAATGAAAAATCATTTTTGTTATTGTTGTGTGTGTATAAATTTCAGTTGTTACTCTCACATAAATCATACATTATTACAGAAATGTGCGATGATTAATTAAAAAGCACTGCCTGCAGTCTGTATGCCGAAGGGTGTACCTTTCTCCGCCTGATGGCAGTATGTGTGTAATGTGTTCGGATTTTTTTGGTGGCCACTGATTGGTTGACACCGCACGCCGAAAATAACTGGATCTGGGGCAGAAAATTTTACGGCCAAGAAATGTTGCCAGATTGGGTGATTTTCCACCCAATTATATAATATTAATAATATTTTTAAACTTTTGGGATTAAAAAGTGGATTTATCTTCACTCTCAGTCTCTCCTCGTCCATGTTGACTGCTGACTGGAGGGGAAATGTACTTTACTTCATGAACGTACAGAGAGGAGAGGGGAAAAAGAAGAGAGACTGGAGGGAAATAACAGAAAGAACTGGAGTCTCTGGTGGTGAGTGAGTCAGCTCTGAATGAATGAATGAATGCCTTCAACTGCGGTCTGCCCTCTAGCTTTTACAATGATGTGTGGGCATCACTCTCTCAGTCTCTTTAAAGATGCAGAGAGACTCACATGCACGAACATGCACTTGTGGCCGGACCGGCTACCAAAACACAGAACAGAGCAGCTCAGAGAACAACACACACAGAGGGAGTGTGATGTCATTCTCTGATCAGGACGCCATTGCTCTACTATATCTTTACATAGCAAATAGTTGTTAGGTGCTATATTAATGTTCAGTATCTCATATATTGCACCTTTAAGTGCAATCATCATCAAGGTTATATTTTGTCAAAACATACACACTTTTTCTTAAACTGACTGGATAATATGATGATGTATCAACTAGCTTTTCAGCATCTATCAACTCTGTTGCCTGGGCAAGATTAGGTACAGCCACTTCATATGCTAAAATATCTCTATTCAGACCCAGAGTCTCAGAAAGCTGATATTCAAAACAATACAATGAACAGTCTATTACATAAATGTTTTTTATAAGTCCAAAGACAGGTACTGTCTCTTTTGCATTGGTGATTATCAGAGACCTTTCACTGACGTACTTGTTTCCATTGAGAACAAACCACTTTACTGTGACTGCATGTTGCATGCCATCAATCCCCAAAAAATCTCTAATCTTTGCTGTAATGTACTCCATATGTGTCACTTCTGAGACAGGACCCAATTCCTTCTCATGTACAAAAATTGGATGCTCAGTGCCCATTTCATTTTGACAACATTCACAAAGCTGATTATGGTTCACAAGTAACTTACAGACATTTTTGAAGTTCAATTTCAATGACCACTGTTTGAAAAAACAGTGCCTTGACTCAAATCTCATGCACATGTGCGTTATCAAAGGGCCCAGAGAAAGCATTTGAGCAGGGATGAGCATGTATGGTTGCTTTGGAGTTACATTATTCTCAGAAAAAAGAAGCTGTTCAATCATTGTTTTCAATCTTAATACACTTTGAACAGATAAAACAGGGGCAAAAAGTATCTGAACTATCTCATTAGGTCCAAAACAAACTGAACATATACATTTTTCTCTATACTGTTCAACAGAAAAGGCATCATCTTCAAAGATCAGCATTTGCCCAGAGGACTGTTTGAGTTTGGTGTCATTAGATGCCAAGGTACTGACACTGATGGGACAGGGTTTGTGACATACATCTATTGGTGAAAAAGGAAAACTCTGCATGGCTGAATTGAACATGTCCAACTCCATCTGTCCAGAGAAAACAAGGTATTTTAACACACACTTCATTTCCATGGATGCAACACCCTCAAGAATGATGTGCATTATATCAACCAACTTGCTTCTTCTGTTAATTCCATAGGTGGTTTTGTGGGTTGATTTCAAGAAGTCTGTGCTAGCCCTTTCTATTTCAAGGCACTGTCTGATGTGTTTATTAGTTTCTCTACACTGGCTCCCTGTAAAATCCAGAATAGAATTTAAAATCCTTCTCCTCACCTTCAAAGCCCTAAATGGTCAGGCACCATCATATCTTAAAGAGCTCATAGTACCCTACTACCCCACTAGAGCACTGCGCTCCCAGAATGCAGGGTTCCTTGTGGTTCCTAGAGTCTCTAAAAGTAGAATGGGAGCCAGAGCCTTCAGCTATCAAGCTCCTCTCCTGTGGAACCAGATCCCAGCTTGTGTACGGGAGGCGGACAACCTCCTCACATTTAAGAGTAGGCTTAAGACTTTCCTCTTTGATAAAGCTTATAGTAGGGCTGACTCAGGTGAGCCCTGAGCCACCCCTTAGTTATGCTGATATAGGCCTAGACTGCCGGGAGACTTTCTATGATGCACTGAGCTCCTCTCTCCTCCTCTTCCTCTCCATCTGTACGCCCTCGTATCCATCAATGCTTGTTACTAATTCAACTTCTTCCTGTAGTTGTGTGCTTTCTCTCCCCTTTCTCTCTCCTTCTGTTGCTTTCTGCAGGTGTTTCTGCCTCCGGAGCTGTAGAGTCTGGATCTATTGTTGCGGCCACCTGCTGCCCCCGTGCTCCTGCTCTACACCCGCTGCTGCAATTGCTGTTGCTATTATTATTAGTATTGCTGCTGTAATGTTGGTCTTAGTATTGTTTCTGTTGGTGTTGACATCCATGCCATTGCCGCGGGATTTGAAAAGTCTCCCATCAATAATATGTACTATAATAATATATTGTATGTAGTGGCTGTTATGAATAAAGAAACCTTGTCCAATGTCGCCAGTGCCTCCTCTTGGAGCTGCTCCATACTGCCTGAATGTCTTTCAAAGATCCTCTTCATTGTGTCTCTCAAGGTGTTCAGAAGAGCAGTTTGATACTGCTGGACTACAGAGACAATACTGTTGACGCTCTGAAACATATAAAAAAAAAGTATAAGACACATCCTGTTTGTCCATCACCAAGAACTAGGATAACCCTTCTCAAGAGTCCCCTGAACAAGATTTCATACCAAAATGGTCACTGTCCTTGAACCACAGGGTGTTTATTGCTTAAGGGTCAGAATTACATTAGGTACCACTTTAAAGAGTAATAAAAGCTCAAGCAATGGAAATTGATTAGATTCTTTTTTCTCTCTGTTGAATGTAAATACTGGAACGATAAACAATAATACAGAATTTATAGCCTATCCCTAATAGCACCACCAATTAAAAATAGCAAAGAAAGTTTATTTTTATTTATTTCTTTTTTTTAAAGGAAGATTGTGTGTGAAACAAGTATGCAAAGGAGACATGGACATCAACACACACACACACACACACACACACACACACACACACATACAGTATATACGTATATATTCTGTTTGTCCATCACCATGAAGTGTCTCTGTGAACTCTATTGGAGGAGATGGAAAACATTTCTCCACAAGGTATTCCCTCATTTATATATACCACCTTTATTTAATCAGGTAATCTCATTGAGATCAAGATCTCTTTTGCAAGAGAGACCTGAGTACAGCAGATTCCCTGGCTATCGGGAAAAACAAACACATCCAGACATAAAAAGGACATAATAGCATCGGAGACAGTCACAGACATCACTAAATTAATTTGAAGATAAAAGTTTATATCATTTGGTGATGGTGGTGGTGGTGAAGAGCATTGTCTTACATGCTGGTCTAAAATCTTCCAACTGGGTTGAGATCTGGTGACTATAAAGGCTGTAGCATTTTATTTGTTTTTAATTTGAAACAAATTAAAGGAAAAACCTGAAGAAAAGAGTGGAGAAACATATCAGTGCAGATGCTTCTGTGCACCAGGGCTCACTGAATGGTTTCGTGAGTATGAAAATGATGAGACTAAAATGCTACGGCCTTTACAGAGGAATGGTGTTCATCCATCCAAGATAAACCTGTCACTGATTTCATTTGATGGACCCTTGCTGTGATTGGGACAATGACATGACCATGGATTGCCAGAAGTGTATTCCTGTTACAGAATATGGGACTGTTGTTGCCCTGACAATGGGACTGATTATAAAATGATCCATAGATATACTTAAATATAGATTTACTTATTTTTAAAAAATGTAAATTTACTATTGAATTTTAATATTATTAAATTTGTATTCGGCCTTGGGCATTGGAAGGGGTGTTAACATGCAATTTAAAACATGTTAACATAATATTAATGACACTGAGTTATGGTAGTGCAATACCTGGGAAAGGTGGCATTTTTCCTGGACATTGATGGCAAGTGCAGCTGCACTTCTGGTGAGATTCTCACTTAATGCACCAGCTTGTTCCTGTAGACATGTTATGTTAATATACAATTAGAGTTCAGATCCAGTGTTAGCGGTCTAACATTATCATGCAAGAAAGCCAACATTACATCTTCCCTGATGATCACGACTGGAAATCCACTTCACTGCTGGTCCTTTGCATCCCTCTTGTTTGAGTGACACAGTCAGAAAAAAATTGGTATATCAAAATTTTCACCTCCAACCCTAGATGGCTCTGATGTAGCTGCTGTCATCCATCCAATGGGTGGGTGCCCAGAGCATGTGTGTGTCTGATATGGTAGTAGAAGGAGTACAACCATCAATTCCACATATAACACGAAAATCTGGATTGGGACTACGTGCTGTGATAATATGCCTCAAGATAGACTTCAATGTTAAGGCAACAAAAACGAAATAAAATGTCAATCAAGTTGATCGTATCAATTGACAATTAACTCTATTTTTCAATTCACATACATTTCATCACTTCCATTATTAATTCATAAGCAATTTTATTACTTAATTTTTGTCAATTATTTTTTGTTACTCCCACCCTTGAGGCCACTTTCCTTAAACAATAAATGGCAATTTTGTGTTGTGAATGATGAGTGATGAATATAAGATGGGGAAAATGATGAAACATGGCCCTGTTTTAATCATATCACAACTGTTTAAATGAAATTGCCTTTAAATTAATCAAATTACTTGATCATTTATCACTCACACCCTTTTTTAATTCACATCCATTTTCATCACCAATTACTTCAATTATTTTTTGTTGCTTCCACCCCTCATATGATCCCAGCTGTGTAACTAAGTTACAACTAATTAATGTGTGGCTCTGATCAACACTGTTGTCTTTCAGACTGTATTTCACCTCCTCAAAATCAGCTGGAAGGAAAGGCTCAGGTCAGCTGGACCAAACGGTCAGCTCTCCATATGGTAAGAAAGAGTTATTACAACACAAAAAAAGCTAATTAATGTGATGGGTTGCAATATGTGTGACCCATCAGCAATAAACACTAGCAACTGGTTATACACTTTCCCTGTCCCACTATGATCCAACATTACAATTGTAGCTGAGAGAAAAAGCCAGCAAGTTGACCTGGATGTAGATCCCTATGCTATGTTAGCCATAGTGGCCATTCCAGGGAGCTACTTTCTGTGTTTACTTTCGGTCGGACTCAGAGACAAGCGTTGATTCATGTAATAATGATGTGTATTTGGAAAGCTGTAAGAGGCTTGTGCAGCTTGCCATGATATGTTGTTTTGCGCGAGTCCTTGTTTCCCCGAATCTCTTCAATGGAGCTGATGAGTGCAATGTTAGCATGACCCATAGAATCACAATAGCCACATTTATGGGAAATACGCCAGGTTGAAATATAACAGAATTTTCCTTTTAACATAGAACAGTGATCTTTGCTTTTTAGGGCCTAAGACTAGCATTTCCGTTTTATCTACATTTGGGAGAGAAACGTTCTTCAGCTTTTGTCAGAAACAAAATCTAATTTCTTTGTAGTGGAAATGTATTAGATTACCAAGCAGGTCGACATACAGTAGATAGAGAAAAGAGTTTAAGTTTGAAAGTGTGTGTGTAAACCATAGACTGTATATAAAGATGGACGACATGACAGCTCCCCAAAAGTGAAGCCAAAACATCTGGCTCGCCCCCTGGTGGCTGGCTGCAGTATAGGTCATTAACCCCGCCCCCTCCATGTTAGTGGATGGGACATGGGCCAAACTGAAAAATGTTCCCAAAGATGGTTTCTGTCATTTTAGGTAGTTCTTATCACACTGATGTTTGTTCAAGTGTTCGTTTTTCTGATGAGTTTGGTTTTAATTAGTTATTTGATGCTATAAACGGGGTTTCACGTCATGATTGACAACTGTGAGTGTGCTCGCGATTGGTTTGGGCGGGACCTAGTTCACTACTGCGCAGACTCTGGCTCCAAATGACGTCACCAGCGCAAGATGGCAGCGCCTGTATCCAGGATATTTTGGCTTCATTTTTGTACCGTGGGAGGAAATGGAGACGCGTCGTCCATCTTTATATACAGTTTATGGTACAAACATCATGGCCCTGTGTGCACATCTGTATTTGTGTGTATTGTACGTGTACAGTATATGTACAGCAGGTGTGTGCATGTGAGGTAAAACTTTTTTTTCCAAATAATTTATTCATCATGCTGAAATTGGCTGGCAGGACATACAACAGTAGAAGCAGAATTTAAAATAAGCAATGAAACAGTAAAATGTTACAGCTGATTGGACATATATTACCAGCAATTTCAACATGTTCTGTTGAGTGTGGGAGGGAAATGGATTACTTACTGTGTATAGAAGGACAAACAGTGTGTCACTTGCTGGTAAAGCTCTTAATCCCCCTCACACACACACACACACACACACACACACACACACACAAAAGCACACACACATAAGCACAAAACAATGTATCATTGTACTGGAGATTGGCAGGGAGATCTGGATTATATTTTATTCATGACACCCTAAAGGCTCTTATTAACCAGCCATGGGCCAAAACACTCAACCAAAACAGAACAGAATGGAAGAGAATAGAGGAGAACCGAACACTGTGCAGCACACACTGGAGAGAGAGAGAGAGAGAGAAACACAACTGGACAGAATGGGAGGAAACAAGCAAGACAGAAGCACCAGACTGAGAACAATAGCATATGAAAGCCCAGCAGGGCATGAAACAATATACCCAAAAAGGAAAACAAGGGCTGAATGCTGGAGCCATTTTGTGGCTTAGTGCTTGGTCAGAACATAAAGTTGTACAGCTTAATTTATATTTGCATCCAAGTGGGGCTGGACCCTTGCCAGTGGTGAAGGCTAAGGTGGGAAGTGACAGACAATTCACCATTTCAACCCCTCACATTTTGTTACGAAAGTTTTGCTCCAAGACAGCCTTAAGCCTCTCTCACTATGCCATTGTTGCTATTTGTGTTTGATATTTGCAATTAAACAGTGCCTTGAGCCAGTCTTTTTAGGGTTTCAACATATAGAGCATGTACATGCAAAGATGTCCTACAGAGGAATGGCTAGGCAAATGTCCACTAGTGCCACAGGAAGCACCAGAGATTTACTCACAGTCTAGACAGTGTTGATACATGGTAGAGCAATGGAGGAGGGAATATGATTAGAGGCTAAAATGCCCATTAATAACCAAACTAAAGATGAGAGTCCACATATCCACATATCCACACATCATACTCGAATGAGTCCAGTTCTATGAATATAATCCAGTATACCAAATGTAAATAGGGTTTACGCCCTCACATCAATACAATACCTTGATCACATCATGATTGTGTTATTGGTGTGCATGTAATCATAGTAAATATACATTAATAAGGAATTTAAGTGATGCAAAATTTTTGTATTTTAACAGGTGAAAGGCCTCTATTTAGAATTATTTAGATGGAAAAATAAGGTCTTTATTGAGCCCCCTTCTGATGACTTAAATTTTAACTTAAGTGCCCCTCTATTTTACCTTTATTTAAGCAGATAGACCCTCTAAAGATAAAAAAGAGAATAGTCTAAAAATCAGCTTTTAGACTAAGATTAAAGTTCGAGACATAAAATATATGAAATGTGTCATTGTCACACAACTGATCAGAATCCACTTTGATCATCTTAAAGTCACCAGGAGAGACAAGCATTTTCAGTCTTGTAAAATGGGTCCCGATGGAACACAACAGTCACAGTAAATAACACCCTCTTGGGTATCATTGCTGGAGGAAATGATCATATTCTATCATTATTTTCTTCCCACTGTTGTCGTCTGAGTGTTGCCTTTGGAGGATCCAATTATGACAAATTACCAGTAAAGAAATGGGCTACGGCCCCGATAAGAACTGATGGACCATTAGGATGAACGCTGCCTGAGGTATGAATTACTTAGCAGTTTAATACTTCAGAAGCCAGATCGCATCTTATCCAACAGACCTTTCTGCTGATTGACATTTTGACTATTAACATCAATGATGGACGCATTCTATTTAGATACGTCTGTTCCAGAGTTCTGACGTACAGTCATGATTATTGTTATTAGTTACACCTGTGTTTAACAAGTAACAAGACTTACAGCCATGCTAGCGGCTCTGAGAGGCTGTACTTGCACAGCGATAATTTGAGCTAAATGCCAACGCTCACAATGACAATGCTAACATACAGATTGTTGATGTTCACCACCTTAATTTAGCACGCTAAAATGTGCCAAAGTACAGCAGAGGCTGATGGGAATGTCATTAGGTTTGATTTGATCATATCACACCAGTAAGCTATCAATGTCAGGTCAGACTTTAAGGTGCTTCTGATGACTTACAAAATTGTAAATGGGCTCGCCCCTTCATACCTGTCTGATGTCCTTAAACCTTCCATCCAGTGCTCTCCGCTCTCAGAATACAGGGCTCCTGTCTGTCCCCAGAGTTATAAAGAAGTCAGCTGGCTAGAGGGAATAACCTCCCTGTTCATTTCAGACAGTCTGATTCTACTGAGGCCTTTACATCCAAACTTAAAACTCATCTCTTCGCCTTAACTTTCAGCTAGCTGCTTTTTTCTTTTAACCCTGTACCTGTTGCCATTAACCCTCCAGCAGGTCGGTCTCAGTCTCAATGAATCTATTAAGTCTAGCATTACAGTACATGTTTGTCCATGAGAATATTGTAAATTGTCTGAAAACCACTGCATCTCTCTAATCCTCTGTTTGTTTGTGTACCTCTCCCTCTCTCCCTACTTTCTCCTCCTCGTCCTCTCCTTTCACTCTGTGTGCTTCTCTGTGCTGGACCATCAGCTGCCCTGGGACATCTCTCTCTCTCCCCTGGCTGTCGGTGCCTCTCTCCAGATGTTTGGATCTGGATCTTCATCCTCCAGGAGATTCAGCCTCTCCTCTCCTCTCGTCTCTCTCTCTCCCTCCAATGGATCCATTCTTTATATATGTTACAATCTATTTATAATTGTGTCATCATTATTGTCCATACTGTAATTTGTACTATATTGGTCTATTCTGTATGCAACATCTATTTCCTGTTTGTCTGTCCTGGGAGAGGATCCCTCCTCTGTTGCTCTCCCTGAGGTTTATTTTTTTTGTTAAATTTTCATTTCATTTCTTTTGCTGTTAAAGGTATTTTGGGGTGTGTGTGTGTGGGGGGGTGGGGGGTGGTTCTTCATCTGAATTGAAGGTCTAAGGATAGAGGGTGTCTTATGTTGTACAGACTGTAAAGCCCCTTGAGGCAAATTGTGATTTGTGATATTGGGCTAAATTAATAAAATTGACTTGACTTTTGCAGGTATGTTATCATAAACCATAAACAAGTACTGTACCAAGTGAAATTTTGACCTGATGAAGGACTAAATACTAAATGAAAAGTAAAGGGATCACCATAGTTTTGAAGAATTGCAATTAATCCTGAGGAGGACATGAATGTCCAAATTTCATGGCAAACCATCCAATACTTTCCCTCAAACATTTCCCTCAAAACCTCAATTTCAATCTTGTGGTGGTGCCAGAGGAAGAGTCAGGGGATTACCATTAAGATTCATCCTCTCGGAACCATGTGTCATGGCCAGTGCTATGCCACTTTGTCCCCCCCTATGTCTCTTCTGTTTTTCCCCTCCCTGTTGTTTCCTGTTTGTCTTGTTCTCCCTCTGTCTGTGAGTTCTCTCCCCTCCCACTGCAGTAGACGTGGCGATCCTCCTCTGGTCCTCCTCTCCATGACATCAGTCACTCACCTGTTCCTCATTCTCTCATCAACACTACTGGATTTAAACCCCGGCTTCACCTCCACTCTCTGCCAGATTGTTCAGTCAACTTAGTTGGTACAACTCTCGGCTTCTTGGTACTTTAATCTAGTAATCCTCGTGTTGTTTGACAAAGTGTTTCTAAACCGTTTCTCTTGTGCTCCAGGTCAACTATTCACCCTCCTGCCTGCCACTGCTCTGCTCAGCCTGCTACTCTCCCGGCCCACAATCCAATAGTTGTCAAGATATGTTACTAAAAATCAACCTGCTGGTGGTGTGGGAATGACCAAAGTCTGTAAGATTCATCCTCTGGGGACCATGAATATCTGTACACATTTTCATGAAAATCCATATGATAGTTGAGATATTTCAGTCATGACCGAAGTGGTGGACTGACTGAAATTTGGACCGATATTGCCATTCCTAGAGCTATCAGCTTGTATTCTGGCACCTGAGCGCGTAGCAGAGCACACATCACCAGATAGCTAAACACTCTTGATTAACTTGATTGATGTAGTACTAGGTAGCTTCAAGGATGAAGGAGCATAAAGTACGTTTTCAACGTGCACTTGTACGTCTGTTTAATGAAGATATAGCACTTCCATGTAGTCAAGTTGTTGTAGTAGTAGTGTGAAACTGTAAATAATACAAAAGTGACTGAGATAATGTAAACAAATGTTATGAAGTACAATGAAATATGAGCAGAAATAATTTCTAAAAACATAGATGAATTAATCTACTCACAAAGCTTCTCCAAGGATCACACAGGCAGATGGAGCAAGATTAAATGATGTCTGAAATCATGATGTTCCCTAGCTTGTTTACAGGAAGCAAGTCTGAACATGTGACTATCAATGTGACATTAAACAACCAATGAAAATGCAGACACCTAAATTAACAGAAATAGTCTACATATACTCAATGGCCTATAGTGGGAGCTATAAACACCTGAACAGAAAGAATACATGTAACATTACAGCTTGCATGGCTAAAAATGTCCATTGTGAGAAAGGTCTCATACACATTTATACAGATGTAATTTAATGTTAGAAGGTGTTTTGATGGTCTCTTAATTTTGCATATTTAGTATGAGTGAAACAGGGTACCAGGGTGAGATGTATTACACAGAGGGATCAAAACTAGACAGATCAGAAAAATAAATGTAATTTCAACACATTGACTTAGTATATAGTTTGTGTAGATGTATCAACTTACACTTGACCAATTTGTGGTTCTAATGTGTCTTAAACCAGCTTCTCAGGTGATGAAAGTATTAATGTTCTGTACATGGTGTTCATTCTTGACCTTTGGGAACAATATATGGTAAAGAGAGTCTAAACTCAAAAGAGTCCATTTACTGCTACACAACCACATTCCACATCCCTCATTTAGTGAATGAGCTGGGCCAGGTGTGACACATGACCCAATTCTGAACATTCGTGTGAAAACAAGCCATCCATCAGGCAACCCCACAGGGAGTCAGCACTAGTTATTACCATAAACCACTCAACACCTTAAGATCTCTGCTAGTACACCTTAAAGACAGGAACAACAACTATGGGGAACACTACATCAGTGAAACAGCAAGGGTCCTGGACAAGAGACTGACCCAAATATGATCTTTTCAATTCAATTCAATTCAGTTTTATTTATATAGCGCCATATCATAACAAAGTTCTCTCAGGGCACTTTTTCATATAGAGCAGGTCTAGACCGACTATATTTACAGAGACCCAACAGTTCCCACCATGAGCAAGCGCTAGGCGACAGTGGCAAGGAAAAACTCCCTTTTAACAAGTAGAAACCTCGAGCAGAACCAGGCTCTAGGTGGGCGGTCATCTGCCTTGACCGGTTGGGTTGAAGGGGGAGGGGGGGAGCGGGAGAGAGAGAGCAGGAGGAAAGAGAACATACAGCAGCACAATACAGCTCCACACAGGGATGCAAAGCAATAGCTGTGGCAATGGTACACCAACAGAAATAATACTAAGAGCAATATTATAATAGTAATACTAATAATAATAAGAAGAACAATAACAATAATAGGAGCAGTGGGTGTACAGCAGGAACATGGGGACAGCAGGTGGCCTGCAACCATAGATCCAGACTCTACAGCTCCGGAGGCAGAAACACCTGCAGAAAGCAACAGAAGTAGAGAGAAAGAGGAGAGAAAGCACACAACTACGGGAAGAAGTTGAATTAGTAACAAGCATTGATGGGATATGAGGGCGTACAGATGGAGAGGAAGAGGAGGAGAGAGGAGCTCAGTGCATCATAGGAAGTCCCTTCCTTTTGATCACATGTTGACACCTGGCCAACAACATTTGCTTAGATTCTCTTCAGTATTTTTGTTGCATCATTTCATTTACAGCTGGCTTTTCTGCTACTGTAGCTCTAAATGACCTGAAACATATTTTACATAAGTAAGAGAGCGCAAGTGATAGTGCCCAGCTTGCTGGCTGTACACTGTGGATTTATACAGAGAACTACATACCGTATTCCAAGAGGGTGTCCCATACATTCCAATAAAAGTTGCTAACCGTAGAGTGCGGCTTGGGCCACATATTTCTGTCTGAACCTGACCCGAGTCCGAGAGAGTAGTAACCAAGCCCGACCCGAACCCGACAGGCATTCTGTTTTTTATGTCTGAACCTGATCTGAGCCCGACACAGTTAATGTAAGCTGAAGCAAATCAAAATGCCTCCATACCGTCGATTTCCCTGCATGGTTTTTGGTAGTTTTTTAAACTTCCCAGATGACAAATTTTGTTTGATGTCCTCCATCCTTAGCTAGGCTAGGCTACATGAATATTTACCGCCTGTGTGTTCATGCGTTGTAACGTAAATAACAAAGCCCAGCACTGAACAGGAAGCACCATGTCAAGTATGACATGACCGAACCCGACCCGAACCTGAACATCATTTCTAAATTTTTGTCCAAACCTGGCCTGTGTCCCGTCGGCCAAAAAAGTCCTTCAGGTTCCATATTTTTGGGCCCATAGCAAAAATTACAATATGGAGAAACAGAATGAATATTAGGTAGATATATTGCAAACATTTATGAAGAATATGGATCTGTGGCAATGTCGTGTAAATCCCAGGTGTCGCCAAAATAGCTAAAACCTAAACAACATTACCTCTTCTCTATCACAGGCAGCCCAACCTGGCAAAACATCCACCAGGGCAGAAGCAGGGAGACAGGTCATAGATAAACAGAAGGTCATAACACGGGTAGCTGATAACAGACAGGTATACAGTAACAGGGAACAGGATTCTGGAACATGATTCAGGCAGGAATGGTTGGAACGCAACATTAACCATCTGGCAAATTAGAATGGGAAAATGGCTAGAATGAATACACTGGACCTTGATGTGGAAATGAGTAACAAGTGTGCAGGGAGGAGCAGGGTCAAGTAACTGGCAAGGGCAGGAACGCTTGCTGCGAGCATCTGCTGGACAGGTGGAGTCTAGAAGGTTCCATGAAAATGCAAGCATGAGGTGAACAGAGAGATCCTCCTCCTCAGCCCAAATCAAGGGGAAGAAAAGGGCCAGTAGTTTTAGACCCCTGGTGTTGCGTTTTACCAGCACTGGGCAGGATGTAAGACAAAATACATTTAGTGTATATGAAGTCAGCACTCCAACTACTGGAGATGAGGGTTAAAAGAGTGAAGAGGGTTTGAATAAGACAATGTCAATGTGTTAGAATGAGAAAGTAATAAAACACACTTTTATTGCTCTTCTACCGCCTGCTGCTGTATTAAGCCTGCAGGGCAGAGCTGCAGAGAACTTGGGATATAAAAAAAATATCTTGGCCCTGTGAACATACATCTCTAAAGCTGTGGCTGCTAATGCAGCTAGCACAGCCTCAGGGTTCTCACAGGATGACTGGGGTTTGAAACATAAGATTGTGTGTGGGTGTGTGTTTATGTGTATTGCAGACATAAATGTTTGGATATCATTAATCCAAAAATATGGGACATTTCTCATATGTCTGTGTGTTTGTGTGTGTAAATGTATGTGTGTCAAGTTGTGGAAATATCAGGAACACTTCTCAAACTTTTCTGCCCAGATCTCATGCTCAGCCGACTCCACCAGGAGGATCTCCTTTCTTTGCCTCATTTGACAGCGCTTCCATCACGCTGCACTCAAAGCTGTCACAGCCACTGAGGAAACGAGGAGAAAGTCTGTTGTGCAGGGTGAGGTGGAAATATTGAAAACTGTCCCCACTCTCAAATTCAAGTCCTTCAAAATATCTGCTCTTATTACAGGAGTCTTCCTCTGTTGCTCATTTGTCACATTTGCCATTTGCCACTAGCGAACCAACTCATGAAAGACTCTTTTGGTTCTGTATTTTTTAAATTCATTCTCTGGGGACCATGAATATCTACACCACATTTCATGGTATCCTAGCCAGTGGATGTTGAGATATCTTGTTCTGGACCAGCACTATCTAAAAGGTGTGTGGACAGACCAGCTGCCAGACCTGACAAACTCTGGTGTTGCTTGTGTTATGAAAATGCTGACATGCATCTGCAGGACCATCAGACAGGCAGCACCTGCCACCTAACCTGACTGTTACAGAAATGTGTGAGGGAAGGTATGTCACTGGGGATATCAGCTTGTCTCCTCGCATCACAGATGTTTTGTTAAGTTAGTCCCACAACACCTCTATAAGACAGTTATTTCTAGTGTCCCAAATAAAATTCCCATGGTCCTGAGGTAAAATTAAGCAGCCACCAGAGCTCCACAGACAGGGAAACTAGTGTGGAGAGTGTCAGTCTGGGACTCAGCAGCCAACCAATCAGCAGTATGGTTAAAGTACCATACATACCACATACCAAGCATTTTGGCCCATGACCAACAGTGCATACATTAGTGCATAGATAATACGTCACTGCAATTTACTCAGCTCACCAAGTTTTTAGCAGTGATTTCAGTATGCAATCTACTTGCAGAGATTTGAACCATGCTTGAGATATGTAATCCATATGAATGTGTACCACAGTGATTGTGGTAATGCAGTTGCTAGCACGGACTGTTTTGAAATCTCCTCCTCCAAAGAGGAAATTATGTATTTTTTGCATTTACAAAACATTCAACCGTTCATGTGAAGTTCATGTCACCTGAATCCTGTAGATTACATGTTCAGTAATTACATAATGCCTATTCTGTTTAGCTATGTTCAAAGTGGAGTTCAGTAACTTGATTGTTGTGATGTAGGTTAGCGTGGTGCCCTGCTAGCTCAACCATGAGTTTAGTTTGTGTAAAATGTCTAGATAACTGTTGAATTGTAATAACTATGCTGTTTCTCTTTTTTCCATCTAGTGCCATCATCAAGTCAACTTTTCCATCAGCCTCAGCTGTACTTTGTCCTTATTGCTAATTGGCAAATGTTAGCATGCTAACATGCTAAACTAAGATGGTGACAGTGGTACATTATACCTGCTATAAACATCAGCATATTGTCATTGTCATTGTTTTCAAAACAATAGCAGAGTTTATTGTTCTAACTCTAAACAAACAGCCGTATTTGTAGTTTCACAGTTTTCCAACCCGACGAACATTTAAAAAGGTGATGGATTTTGTCCATAAGAAGAGACGAGGGAGCAGGATTTACCATGAGGAGAAGCAAGTACTGCCTCTGAAGAGGCAGAAGGCAAAAGGTAAACTTATCCAATATTTCACAAAAAGAGAAATGTGAGAAAAGTCCAAAAGAAGAATATTTGTGTAGCAGAACTAATTGTTTTCTTCTTTTCTACCCCATAAATAATGTCAAGAACAGTCAAATTTATCTTTTGACCCTAAGGAAGGAGCCCGACACCTAGGTTGGGAACCACTGGATGAAACTACTTTATAGTATATTAGGTAGTTAAAGCTAGCTCCACCTTGAGTAGAGACAACAGTAACATGCTGCTTAAGCAGTGATGAATTAGTAATAACCTAATAATAAAATATCTAATAATATATCAGTCACGAGCCTTTTGATTCTCTAAGTACATTTTGCTAATAATGCTTGTGTACATTTACTTAAGTAGGATTTTGAACGAAAGACTTATACTTGTAGTGGAGTACTTTGAGATTGTTGTATTAGTAGTTTTAGTTCAATAATATATCTTAATTCTTAGTATGTCACTTTTTCTTGTCTATTTTCTCCTCAGGAAAACATGAATGTATGTGCCAAAGTAGAATTCATCAACCTTGGCCTTGATTTCTTTGATAAGCTGCTCATCTCTCCACAGCATCTTCACCTGAAATCACTCCTGGTATCTGTCACTAGATCACACCAAGCTAAGCAAGTGACCATCAGCTGACCCTGGACTTGCCAGTGGGAGGTGTGTGTTTTCCTTAGTTTCATTTGACCCTCAACAAACTTGGTGTGTGATGCCTCTCCAATGTCTTTCACGTCAGGACACTTGACCTCAACCAGGCCATATGGAAGGTCCTCACTTGGGTCAACCACTTTGCCATCCGGACTGGCACCAAGGTGTGAAGCATCGACGTGGATGATGAGACCACATGGGAGAACATTAACATCGAAGGTCTCCTATGGCGTCAGATGTTTTTCAAAAGTCGCGACATTATATTATTTCACACGCGCAGATATTAACTGTCACTCACGCAATATAACTCCTCGCGCACAAATTCAACAACCGAGAGTTGTACAGGCAGCTGCGAGCGAGAAAATAAACATAGGGAGAGGCAGAGGACTGCGCCTGCGTGTGAAGAACTAAGCAGCGCGCGCACAAAGCAGCGTGCAAGAGTTTCTGCTTATGGCACTGGAGGGCAGACACGCTCTCGCTGGTCAACTCTGCTCTCGAAGTTGAATTCTGCTCGCGCGAATCAACCTGACTTTTGACAATTTGGGGGCGGAAACCAAGGGAGGCACTGGCCCTCTTATGATTGGTCACTTTCAACGTGCGCACACACACACACACACACACACACACACACACACACGACCTCTGAACCTTGATTGACAGCTAAGTCCTGACCATACACCCATGGTCCTGACAACGACTTCGGAGTTGAAGACGCAGTGGACGGAACAATGGCGGCGACACCTGAATATTTGGCTTCGTCTAACAACCCAGCAATTTACTTTGAAATTTGGTTGGAACATGTAAATAGTTAACGTTAGCTAATTAACGCCAGCTATGCTTCCCCTATGCAAAGTGTCCAAACATTAAGTAACGATAACGTTAGCCAGCCGTCACACCCTAAATGAGCCTTCCCTTGAAGATCGTTAGTAGCGTTAGTTGTACAGGTTGGTAGCTTTAAAGTAGCCTAAATCTATTGATAAAATGTAACCAGCGAGAAACCCGCTAATGGTAAGTTAACTATCCTAACCTAATGCTACAACGGGCTGGCTTGCCAGTTTTAGGCTAGCGACCTTGCTAACCAGCATTGTCAGTGTTAACTAACGATAGCTAGTTTGTTACCAAGACTAGTCTTAAGACGGCTGCTCTGCTTTTATGACTTGTATTGGAGTTTCTTGTTTTTGTGCTATATGTACAAAACAATAACAATTACATAGTAAGTATAGGCAGTGGTTCTCATCTTTTCTTGGCAGCCCCTCCTCTATTTATTGTTAATTGTATATTTCTTGTCAATATTTTTTATTGTTCCTTTTTACTACTGCAACACTGAAATTTCCCCTTGGGGATTAATAAAGTCTATCTATCTATCAACCCTCACCCCCTCCGGCAGAAAGATTGAGAAATTCTCACACTAACCCTCTTACAACATTTAAACTACACAGCACATCTTTTTTTTTTTAACAGGCAGAATAAATGCTCTGTCCATGTTTCAGTCAGTAAGCAAGCAACCTGCTTTTAAAGAATTGATTAAGAATATGTCTTCAATATAATCTTAAGAAGTCTTAAAATTGATGTTGTTTTCCATGTCAACAGGGCATTCTCAGACGTGATATTATTTCCAGGCTGATCACAAAATTGGAGTCAGCTCTTTCAAGAACACCTCTTGACTTGGACTTCCTAGAGTTCACATCACACAGTCGGCAAGAGCTGTACCTCTGGGAAGCACTGTCAAGGCATGTAAATGTCCCCCCAGAAACTGTACAGTTCTTACGAGAGTTCCTCAGGCTGGTGATGGACCACATTAAAGATGCTGAAGTTACCAGCAACACTGTTGAAACTGTAGCTGGAGAGATGGGGCATCCCAGGTGCATTATAGAGGAAGAGAGATTGGTTGAACTTCTGAAGATAAATCTGAAACGCACAGTAATTTTGCGATACAGTCCACAGACAGCCAGTACAGTCAATAGACAGATGAGGGAGTTTGGTCTCTCCGCCAGACAGAGCTACAGCAATGCTACTGACCAGGAGCTTGATGATGCAGTCCAACACATAAAAAATGAAATGCCCACAGCAGGCTATCGGATGGTCAAAGGGAGGCTGAAGTCCATGGGAATCCATGTCCAGTGGAGGAGAGTGACTGCATCAATGCATCGAGTGGACTCACTTGGGATTCTTTCCAGACTGACTGGATTGGGCTGCATTGTGCGAAGAACATACTCTGTCAGGGGGCCCCTTTCACTATGGCATGTGGACACTAACCACAAACTGATCAGGTCAGTACTGTTGTACAGATTGTTAAAATGTTTTTATAAATATTGTGATGCAGACACTGATAGCAGTCAAAGCATACATACGTTGCCATGACATCTCTAGAATAAAAATCCAGGATGAAAATAGTAATGTATAGCTTTATTATGTGCCCACCAGGTACAACATTGTACTTTTTGGTGCAGTGGATGGCTACTCCAGGAAGGTAAGATTGTATGATTATCACCCTAATACCCCCCCTAGCACACGGTAGGAAGGGTCATTAAGGTGAATATCAAATTCCCTGATGTTTGCAGTGACCAGAGTGTAATCGAATTGTACATGTAAGATGTCGAAAAAGATTAAGTGTACATTATTAAATATGTCATATTATAACACAAGTGATGTGCTTGGATGCTGCAACAAACAATCGTGCATCAACAGCATTTGCTGCCTTCAAAAAAGCAACTGAGAGGCATGGCATACCCTCAAGGTAAGTTTTTACAAGTTGCAATGTACAGACACTAACATGATGGAAGTTTGTTGCATTTTCGGAAAGAACTCAGGGCTTATAATTTGAAATGTTTACTCACACCAACTCTCTCATACTTCCTTCTATTCTCCCAGTTCTTGTGTTATCCCTCTATTACATTACCTACTTGTACTGATCTCTAGTGGTCAGAGCATATACGCTGAACACAACATTTATTCTTTTCATCTTTGTGTCACGTATAGATACAGTATACACACACAGACACACGTTGACAGAGATTGTAGCACTTGAGTTCTGTGTATTGTACTTCACTGACAGATTTTAATACTATTTGGTCATCTGTGTGTGCACTACAGGGTCAGAGGTGATCAGGGAGTGGAGAATGTCGAAATAGCCCGTTACATGTTCACTGTCCGTGGAACTGATCGAGGAAGCTTCATTTCAGGAAAAAGCGTCCATAATCAAAGGTCAAACACTTTTTACCAAGTTAATAAAGAGGTCTATTGTGTGTACAATCATAACATACCAGCATTTTGTCATTTTACCAAGTCCTTGACGTTTCTGTTAAGAGGGTGAAAGAATATTAATTTCCATATCCGTAGAATTGAACGTTTGTGGCGGGATGTCAGGACGTGTGATATCAAAATATTACAACGCACTCCACAGCCTAGAGATGGATCACCTTTTGATGTGTCCTCCAGAGGTACGGGTTACTCTCATGACTTGAGGCGGAAAACAAGGAAGGCACTGGCCCTCTTATTATTGGTCAATTTCAACACGATTGGATTGGTTAACAAATGTCTGGGGCACTTTGATGAACATTGAAGTGTAACTATACTCTCAGATTCTGCTAGAACCCTATCTCCCAGCATATTTAAAAAATGTCTTTCTTTCTACCACTCTCTCTACATGTTTGAGTGTTTCCAACACACAGTGCAATGTTACATTTCAGTTATTTCATAGAAATGGATGTTTGTCATTGAGGATAACAAAATCCAGTCATCCGGTCAAATTATATTGAAAACAAAAATAAAACAAATATTTTATTGACACAAAGACTAACAATATTGTTTGATGAAGTGGGATTCCTTGTAATACTTTTTTCCCCCACTTCTCTGTTGAAAGTTCTGGTATATAGACATTAACAAATATGAGACAGTTATAATAAAAGCACAAATATCAGGTATTTTTACTCATAGATGTTTTTAATTGTTTGTATTTCTGCCAGTCTAACTTTGTATATCTTACTAGTTTGGATTATTAAAAGCTTGAGTTACATTCATTATTTTGATAAATGTTATTGTTATACTGAATCACATTTTAGTGGGGTAAAATGCACTGAAACATGAAGTATTATCTGCATTATTCTTTAACACCACCATTACATGTGCAAAGGTAATACTCAAATACAAATATATCTAAATAAGCTATTATTATTTTTAAATGTTCAAAATCTTATCCATCTGACCCATTTACAAAAGGAAAATTAATATTTAATGTTTAATTGTATGGTATGTTTTCGAGCTCACCTGTGAACACAGTGACTTACTCCTACCTCTGTCCTTTACAGAAGATCTTTTTCGCACTCCACCTGACATTCCTTCCCAAACTGAAAGCAGACCTGGAGGCTTTTGTGGAAGGTTGGAACAACCACCCACTCAGAACAGAAGGGAATCAAACCCCTGAGCAGATTTGGCACTTGGGAATGATGCATCGACAGATCGACCAGCCGGAGAATCTTGAGGTTCTTTTTTTCTTTTAAAACGACTCCCTATATCGGTGCAGTAAATTGTAAATCCAAAATAAGCTGTTAATGTAGCCTTGAAATGGCCAGCTGGACTAGGCAATGTAACACACATCTTCAACTGGTGAAACAATCAAATTGATGCACAATGTTGGTAATAGAGTCCATATTATGCACTAAATAACCTCTTTATTAGGTACACCTGTACTATGGAACACCAATACAAATCTCTGAACACCCGATCATGTCAATTCTGTCATGATCCCAAGGACCCTAGTGTGGACTTGTGTGTTTTTTGGTTTTGTGTTTCCTGTTTTACTTTGAAATTACTGTTCTTGTTTCTTTGTGTGCTATTTATTTCCTGTCTTTGTTCTTTTCCCGCCTTTTTTGATTGATTGCACCTGTGTCTTGTTACTTACCTGTGTCTGTTTCCCTCATTGTCTCCTCCCCTATATATACCGGTCCTCTCCTTTTGTTCTTTGTGGCGTCATTGTCTGCGTTTCCATGTCTGCATTTCCCTGCACTTGGATTTTGATTACTGATGTTCCTGTGTTTGATGTGTTGGACGTTCTCCTCGTGTGTCGCCCCTGTGGATTCCCTGCGTGTCTGTCCCTGAGTTTGTGTGAGTTTTGTATTCCCTGAATAAATCCTTGGACTGCTCCTGTCTACCTGTCTGCATTTTGGGTCCTTCTCCCTGCCACCTGATATGGCTTGTCGTGGCAAGGCCGCCTCGAAGGCCTTTCTTGATAAATTCATTGCAGTTATACAAACCCCATAGGTCAGTATCTGTGAAGAACTGATTACATGACATGCTGTAAATATGGAATTATGACTAATAAACATGGTATATTCCTCTGTCTTGTTCGACTGTCAGGATATTCAAGAGCTGGACATTGACTGGGATGTTGCAGCTGACTATGGAGAAGATGTGGATGATGTGATAGTGGTCCCTGAATATGAGAGTCCATTGAACGAACAGCAGCTAGATGAGCTTCAGTTGTTGATTGATCAAAGTGATGGAGACACTGACACTAGGAGCCTTTACCTCCTATGTCGTGCATATGTGGTAACTGCTTTGTTACATGTTTGATGATTGGTTAATTGTTTGGATTGACTGTTTTGGTGTACAGAAATGAGCATTTGAAGACCCATTGTTTCACATTAAAGTTCAATTCTCTGTAACCATTAACCCAGTCAAGTCACTAGTTTCATACACCATTGCCATATCCTCAACTGACTGCAGTATAGTGTATGTTTTCAAGTATACACTAATTCATTTTCAAAAAGTGGTGGACACTTTACACATTGTACAGCATGTAGATGGGTAATACTTGCTATAATATGGTTCGCCCCATACCAACAACCACTTTTCTCACTTATGGTGCAGTCCTTGATTATTATCCATTACATCCTACTTGCATTTGCAGATCCCAACTTTTGTTAATTTGTTAAGGGACATCTAGAAATGTAGTACCAAGCTTTAAAATACAAGTATGTCTGGCATGACACATGAAAAATGATTGAAAATAGTATTTGTTAAAATGAGTTTACTTTTCAACAATCAAATTAATGAAATACAACAGTAGAAAAGAATAGAAACACAAAGCACAGTTCAAGGAAAAAAACAATATCGGTTACAACCAGCAAATTCTACATTCTCAGCAAGCAACACAAAAATTTGAAAGGGTTAACCATATAATGGGCAAGAATAGATGATACATAGCAGTTATCAATAACAATACATTTTCAAGCTTAATTCAAACTTTTAGTCCATTACAAGACCAGGAAACGTGGACCTCGGAATGCTGCCTTAGTGCCTGCTGAACTCGTAACCACCACGAATTGTGAACATGTGCAGTGAAAATTAACCATTATTTTGAACGCCTCTCTTTCGGATTCAATTAGTGGAACGTGTGCCTGACCTGTGACCCATTGGAGGAAGCTCCGGACAGACAGGTGCTTCCCCCCGCTAGTTGTTTCGGGCACAGCTGCCACGTGACTTTGACCTGCAGGGCTCCCCTGTTCTTGGTTGTCTGCTTCTTCTCATAGAGACAAATACAAAAGAAGTCATTTCCAAAATGTCTGTTGGCACAATGGCTTTCACAATAGAAATTGTGGTGTTACCAAACTAGAAGCAATTCTGAAGCTTGTACATTGCATATAATTTAAAGTTTGACAGAATACACATATGTATATACACCTAAAAAGAGGGGGGAGCTATAAAAATACAAACATAATGAAATGGGTGGAAAACAAAAGCGTATCAAGGTAAGAGTGACAGAAAATGGTGCTATGTAGTGTTACCTCTGTCTTCCAGCTTTTGCAAGAAATCCTGCAGAAAGTTGATGACTTTCATCTCTCGCTGCCGTCGGACCGACCCTTCCTCACTGAAATGAGGAGATAGAGCAAGCAGAAGGAACTCTGCATCCACCTAAAATAGGGAAACAACATGGTAAATCAAAAAAAGGGAAGAATTACAAACATGCCACTCACAGGTGCAGTTAGGTTTGCACATTGCAGATTTGAATTAATGGTTCATTGTTTAGTTCTTTGAACACAAATACCGAATACCAAAAGGTGGGCAAAAGTCAAGAATGCGGAATAAGCTATAAGAGCAAATCGTGTGTGTGGACCCTTTAAATTAAAAAACATATTCATGCACAACGTTACTGACTTTCTTCAAGTGGCCGGGGACAAAGAGCTGCTGGCACATCTGGTGGTGGTGTCCCAACACCTCATCTAATCCATAGGGCCTCAATCCCTCACGTAGCTGGTTCAGTATCGGGATCAGCCTCACCAGTGCATGCAATGTGATGGCACTAATAAATAGTAAATAATACTGTACTGATTCAGAGATATTGTTAACGCTTAAGCATTTTGTGAGACAAATCTTTTAATACTGTGTTAACATACTCTGTGATGGCCTTCTTTCTGTTAACATTTATTGGCCCCATGTAGCCACACGCCACAATTGCTTCTGATAATTCCATCAGCCTTTCTCCTTCTGCATTTTCCACCTGAAAGTAGAAACTCAACCTTGATACTGACATATTGAAGGAGACAAACATTTTCTGAAAACCTTAAATGCATGGCATGAAAAAAAGTATCTCATCTCCGTCAAAGTAATGTGTCTCAATTCCACGCACCATTTCTGTAAAGAAAGAGCAGCTTCTGTGAAATGCAAGTTATTATTTAAATTGGTAATTTCTTAAATTTGCATTTCATCATTTGTGTTGGCCTTGGTGAAGAACACATACCAGTAAGAAACTCTTTACAAAGAGCACCTTGGTCTATTCCATTTTCTCCAATGAAGGAGACCCAGAGGAGATTCTTTGGGGAGGCCTGTTTTTATCTGGCCCACTGTTTAAGCCCCCTTTGAAAGAGGTCCTCCCTTGTCACATTGATGGTGAATGTCCGGGATGTGTCAACTTTCTTTTCAAGTGTCTTCAGAATGTCTGATAAGCTATACAACCATATCAGAACAATATTAATAACAATTCAGCTCCACAGACCAAGGCAAGCATTGTTATCCAATCACATAAAAAACTCTATTCTACTGCATACCTGCTGAAGTGCTCATTGGTGTCCTCACTAATATCTACATGTCCCTCATTTATGTTGCTGTAAAGATAACAATAACAACACAACTTAATTTCCATAAACAGATAACCTGAATCTATCAGCTGTTCAAATCTAATCAAATCTATTTGGTAAAAGGGGGAAAGATAATGTTAACCTATAAAGGGGTTGAGAATATGAATCAAGTGGATTCAGAATGCATCAAACATTCTAAGACACTAACAAAAAACTTTATTGATGTCAAACAAATGCTTTCACCTCTCCCCACAGACACTGGCATGTATATAGATGTCATCCTTTGTAAACAGTTGACACAATGGACAAGCAACCTATGGAAAATCCATTTAAAACAACAAAAAGGAAAAGTAGAAGTACTGTTTCAGAGGTCTGATGTAACAGTGTGCTCTTTGATGAGGTCACTGGTTAATTTTTTCTTAAATGCTTAAGTCTTACATGTTAAACACAGCACAAAGGACAAACCATCCATGAAAACAATTCACCTATGGAATAAAAAAAAAAAGAATAAAAAAAAGAAACAGTAATGTAGCACTGCAGTCTGCTCACCTTACTCTCCAAATATGATGGCTGCACATCGGTGAATGCCTGTAAAACGTCATTGGGTCATTCACATCATATATCTCGGAAATAAAATCGCAAATCTGTGGCTCAATAATATGAAATGCTATGTATGATCTCTAGATTCAAAAGTAAGATTTGTTTTGATAGCTTACCACTTTATCATCATTGATAATGTCATCATCATCTGAGTGGGTCTATAAAATTAAACATCAAGACTAAGGAATCACAAATAACAATAGTTTCAAACAAGTGTCTTATTAGCAAGTTCGCTAACATGGTCCCACCATCCAAGAGTTGCTGTGGAATTCAAGAGATGACACGTTGACATTAACCTGTTCATCAAACAGGGACAAAGAACATCAATATGTCATAGTTTCCTTTCAGCAAGTCTTACCTCGTCATGGACTTTAGTCTGGGTGCATGCCTTGACATGGAGACCGAGGAACTGTAGCGGCACATACTCCTGGCATGACGCACAACGGGCTTTCGGCATGGCCTGGAACTCCAGAGCTGTGAAGGGCAAGGGTGAAATGTCCAGTGTGTGCTGGATGGGCATAATATATAGACAGCCCTTGCCTCCCCAGGTCTTCACAAGGCTGGCCCCCATGTATCCCTCCTCTTCAGGTGACAACAGGTTGAGCTTCCGTTGACCTGATCCTCCTGTTTGGGTTTAAATATTAAAGAAATATTTCTGTTTTACCCCTTGTTCAAAAGATAATACTTTTCAAAAATGAGCAACACATCAATACATTTTCTTCACTTTGAAAAAAAGTCAATTTCAATCTTTTGCTTTTTACCCATGGCTTTGTGAAGCATCCAGGCCCCCTCCAGTTCAGACATCTTTGGATATATCTCACAAAGAATGCCTGTAATCTAAGGATATAAAGCATGTAAGTAAGATCAGATAAGATCAAATATTTATTAAATCAATAAGCAGAAAATAAATCAGTTTATTATACTTAATGGCAGCATTCCTAGAATAAATTAAATGGTTTTGATGACAAACTTACTTTGTTACTGGATATTCTGTTTTACTATGGGTTGCCGATATTTTGTGCAAATTTCAAAATTTACCCCACTTCCTACTTCATTAACAGTGTCATACCAGGTCACATACCTCCTTATGGCCAGCATCCTCCGGGACATTTACAGTCCTTCTTCCCAACCCAGCCTGTAAAAGCGTTAGCTCCTCAGTGGACAATAGCGAGAGAGGCCTACATTTCTGGCTGTCTTTAAATAGTCCAGGGAAACACCTGAGAGAAAGGGTGCAGAGGGAATTCAAATTAAGTCAAGACCTCAACTTTCAAACAACTGCGTGAAGAACTGAAGAGGGCTCTTGCTGAAACATCTGTGTTGTTTTCCCCCCCTGCTTTTATCCTTTACAGACAAGACAAAAAAAGCTGAAAAAAGAAACTTCCAGAGAAACTCATTCATTTAATTTCACACAACATTAAAAGGGCTTAGGCTAAAAAATGTAATTCAAATGCATAATTTATACAACAGCGTCCAAACCTTGCCATGTTTTGTTGCACAGCAGTCCCTGAAGGAGCCTGTGCAGGTACACTGACTGAATTTTGCTCTGGTCGTTCCTGGGGTTTGTCTTGCCTGGTGCCCCTAGCTGACCTTGACTGTGAGGTGCTCTGTCCCTGAACTTCCATTTACAATACATTCAACATAATTAATTAACAGACTTCATGTAATTACTGTGGTGTTATAGACTAAATGAATAGTAATGAACACTTTTGTAACAAATGCAATACATTGTTCCAAAAATAGCATATATGTATTTATATATACAGGGGAACACAATATAATGTGATTAAACTATACTCTTGTTGTCTAGTGCTGGCAACCTAGTAAAGATAGAAACTAGCTCATAATACATACCATTTGGCGTTGGATTATTCAGCGTAGTTCTCAGCATGGCCACCAAATTCATGGCCTTATTGCGCAATCCGTCCTAGAGGAATAGGGAGAAATTAAGAAATCTAAATTAAACAAACAAATGAACAACTCTAATGTAATCACATTTTTAGACAATAGTTCACCTCTTTTGGGTCCGCCATTTCAGATCACCAAGATCTACCTGTGGGACCATGGGGTGGGGGCACACAAAAATACAAGAACAACAATGTGAACATGTGTCTACATAACAAGTAAAGTTAAGTTGTTGGCACTATTTTACTGCATTGGATGTTAGCCTGCCATCCAATGCATTAAACCAGCGTCAATAAGAATGGCAATTTTATATGTGACAAAATAATGTTAGGATTAAGTTAGCCTAGTTGTCTAACAGTAGCTGGTTAGCTAGCCTCTCCGCTTTACAGCAATTTGGAGCGAGTTGGTTGGCTAGCTACAGAACTTCACTGATATGTGTTTGATAACTTGTCTCTGAAAGACGCTGTGATGGAGACACAGTTTGCATCTCAATAGTGTACCTATGGAAAAACACTAACACTAGAACAAGCTGGCTTAACGTTACATCAGCCAGTTAGGGGGATAGCTAACTTATTTATCGGAGATGTAACGTTAACGTTACGTTAGCAGTTTTGGACAGCTAGCTACTTGTTGCTGAAAAATATGTAATGTCACATCTTTCAACATCTTGTCAACATCTTTCGCAAATATATACTTTGATGGTAATTATTATATATAGTTCTTATTTGCGCAGCAATTTATTCGAAGTCAGAGCCATTTTATGATTAGAAATTCTCTGATTCAGACTTCACTTACCCACCGAACTCTTCTTCTTCTGGCGGTACCCCAACTCTGGGCTTGTAACGATAGCTGTCAATCAAGGTTCAGAGGTTGTGTGTGTGTGTGTGTGTGTGTGTGTGTGTGTGTGCGCACGCGTTGAAAGTGACCAATCATAAGAGGGCCAGTGCCTCCCTTGGTTTCCGCCCCCAAATTGTCAAAAGTCAGGTTGATTCGCGCGAGCAGAATTCAACTTCGAGAGCAGAGTTGACCAGCGAGAGCGTGTCTGCCCTCCAGTGCCATAAGCAGAAACTCTTGCACGCGTGGTGGCTGCTTTGTGCGCGTGCTGCTTAGTTCTACACACGCAGGCGCAGTCCTCTGCCTCTCCCTATGTTTATTTTCTCGCTCGCAGCTGCCTGTACAACTCTCGGTTGTTGAATTTGTGCGCGAGGAGTTATATTGCGTGAATGACAGTTAATATCTGCGCGTGTGAAATAATATAATTTGCTTGTGAGCATGTTTTATTGCGCTCGCAACTTTTGAAAGAATTCTGACGCCATAGTCACACTTTCTTAGTGATCTATAGCATCTGACCCTAATTACAACTTTTCCTGCAATAATATTTGAGACTAGACACAGGTACAAACACATAGTTGACAAGAAAGTTTTTTATTTAAGCATACTTTGAAGATCATCTAACTCGTAACAGGTAAGTGCTGAACTAGAAAGTAATTGACATGTTAGCTAGCATAGTAGGCTACATACCTTGATAATCAAAAATGAATTGCTTGTCTAGCTTTGACCTTTTCACATCGCCTTAAAATTTGTCAACAAGACAGACAAAAGATGCATTTCTGATTTTTGGCAGAGAAAGGAGAGACCGTGAGAAAACACGCTGTTCGTAGTCCGTAGTAGCAGTGACTATAGATCGTAGCATAGTAGCGCCCTGACCGGAAGTCATGTTTCGTTGACTTGAGTTCTGTCCAATCACAAACAAGAAGTGTTGTCCTACCCTTTCCGTAATCTGAAATGTCGTTGTGTTTTGTGTTGTGTTTTGTGAAATGTCGTGTTTTGTGTTGTGTTTTGTGAAATGTCGTGTTTTGTGTAATGTTGTGTTTTGTGTAATGTGGTGTTTTGTGAAATGTTAATGTGTTTTGTGTAATGTTGTGTTTTGACTCTCACAGCCACCGTATTATGGTCTTGCATAAATACTGAAAAAGTCAACATTTTGAAGCATGACACATGTGAAACGATCTTTCCCTCACCTTAACCAAAGTGCTTTTGTTGCCTAAACCTAACCACATGTGGGGCTCAGGATGTGAATCCCAGTCTCCATGTCAAAGTACAGCGCTTTGTACACCCACCATCCACCCTGACCACCTCCCAATGAATTCCTTGTGGTAAATAAAGGTGGGGCTTCCCTGGGACCTGACTGTGTAAAGTGCAAAGACATGCTGTTTAGGTTTAATTGAAGCCTCTAAATTTGAATGAGAGTGTGACTGGTTGTCTGCCTGCTGTATACAGTATGTGTTAGCCATATGATAAACTCTTGACCTGCCTATTGTGAGCTGGGATAGGCTCCAGCCCCCTGCGACCCTGCACAGCCCTATTTTGGTTTCATGATCATTTAGTAATTAAAATTCATTTTCAAAGTGAACTAAATGTTTCCAGCCCAAACAGGCTTCATCAAGGCCTCGAGAACATGCTTTATTATGCTTTATTTTGTGTCACGTTGTTCTTTGAAAATGGAGCTTAAATGGCCCAGTGACCCTGAACGAGAAGCATTTTTGCTGTAATAGTAGCCTTCGGTGGACTTCTGGAGACTACAATACATATTACTGTAAGATGACAAGATGGACCGTTCTAAAATAGCATCTCCTGTCAGGTTTAGGTTCTTCACACTGATGACCCTGTTTTGCACAACATTTCAGTGGTGTAATCCGATTTCAATCATATGTCTGTCTCTTTCCATCTCTTTTCTGCTTTCCTTGTCTCTCCTGTCATCTGTCCTCATGTCTCTGTTTCCTCCCTTCTCTTCCATCCCTTTTGTCTCTTCCCTCTGCTCTTCCCTACTTCTCTTCATTTCTTCTTCTCACTGCCATTCTCTCTTTCTCCCCTCCCTTTCTCACTTCCATTTCTGCTGTATTCAATCCTTTCATATTCTCCTCTTTCCACTTATCCATCATTTCCTTCTTCCCTTTCCTCCTTCATCTGTCACTCACTCATGTCCAGTACAGTGACACTTGGGTTATGTTCACAGTAATACAGAAACTGTTGCCAGGTCACTCAGTGGTTTCAAAACACACAAAGAATGGACGCATGTGACACCCAAGTTTTGCAGCCCTACTTACACAAACTCACACACACACAAAGGAGCAAGCAAGGATGGTGGCAGTGTGTGTGTGTGTGTGTGTGTGTGTGTGTGTGTGTGTGTGTGTGTATGTGTATGTGTGGCCTAAGGGGAGTTGTGGTTTTGCTAAATTTATCAGCTCCAGTTCATCTCCCAAGAGCTGAGGACCCAGGCTAGTGCCTTTGTTAGCTCAACCATGCCTGCATGGTGTGTGTGTGTGTGTGTGTGTGTGTGTGTGTGTGCGTGTGCGTGTGTGTGTGTGTACAAGAGAAAAAGTGTGTTTGCATTTCTGTGTGTGTGTCTGGAGGCTGGACTCATCATGCGCAGCTCCACTGTCTCAATTTCCGCCTCTTTTCTCTCTCATCCATCTTTTCCATCTCCTGTTTTTTCATCTTCTCTCCTTCCCTCTCTTCCTCTTCTTTCCTCTCAGTGTCTAAGTCTCTCCTTTGTTCTCATCTTTCAGAGAAGACAGCTCCAGCAGCAGCACTGTTACAGTAAAAAAACAAAAAAAACAAAACAAAACACTAGTGAAAACATAACAACTGCGATTGTGTCTATTTTTAAGGTAGGAATAAAGATTTCATTTGGTATAAGGGCAGTGCTGGAGGATCAAGAGAAACCAAAGTTAGCTGCTAACACTTTGGACTGGTTGTGTGAAATAGAGGGACTTATTTTCTACAAGTAAAAGTCCTCAAGTATCTTTCAACTTGGGTCTTATTCTAATAATTGTGGCCATTCTGACTATGGGTCATATTAACAACCAGGTGTTGTTGCTGCCGAGATTTGGGAAATGCAGAGTCTGACATAAAACATGTGGCAAGCAGCACAAACCTCCTAAAGCTTTCAAGATAAATTTGAAATCATTTCCATAGACAGGGCACTACACATCAAACTCTGAAAACCAAGTCCACCGGAGGGGAAAACAATCTGTGCCACAATATGCAACCAAGGGCTGAAACGCTAACAAAATACTAAAACATTAGATTTCAGCATGTCAAAGGATTATTTTAGCACCCTATGTCTACCAGAGAGAAAAAGGTATATTATATATACAAACTCTATATTGTCGGTTTGTCTCAGTGTCTCTTCTCTTTACCTTGCTTTTCTTGAGAGAAATGAGAGAGATCCTCATTTATCCTAACAAAGATCAAACCAGGCCTTGGGTAGCTTAGTTAGCTTCAACCTCTACAGTTTGTCTGGCCACATTAGCAGCTGTAACTTATTCAATAAAAATTAAAGCACATAGCCTCAGCTAAGTGTCAGGATCCCACAGTTTTCCCATTCTTCCTGCTGATGCCTTATTGCCTGTACCCACTTTTGTCTTCTTAAAGGCTCAGTTTTTGGGTTTGGCGGCTTATAAAAACTTAGTTCTGGGTCCTTTACCCTGTTGGTAGTGCATCCCACCACACAGCAACTTTTGGCCATGTTTCTTTTGCTAGCAGGCCGAAATGAAAGGAGCCACCTTCACACAATACAAAGTCAATCGAGAGCGATGAATTGTTTTCCCCTCCGCTGTGGGCGGGCCTTAAATGCGCTCGATTGCCGATTGAATGTAAATACAGATAGTAGCCCCCTGGATTAGCTAATGTATGTGGAAAAGAACATGTAAGAGTATGTACACTTGATATTTGACATCTAAGTTTTGATGCTGTCGCTCCCATATGCCATGTTCAGCACAGAGGAGAATGGGGAGTGACAGTAATAATATCCCCCCACAGAACTCAGAGCCTACAGGTATATAATGGGTGGAGGTGGGACTTATGAGCAGCAGCCATAGTGGTAGCAGTAGAGTTTGCAAATGAGCTGTAGATCATGTCATTGGGCTGTCCTACAAGTTTATCCTGAACTTATCTATTAGTCAAATGGACTTGGACAGTGGTAGTATAGGTGAGGAAAAAATGATTCAAGTAAATGATACTTTTTCTATCATCCTGAATTGGGTCTCAAATTCCCGATGAAACACAGACAGCACTCTGCCAAATGGAGTTTTTGGGTTGTGAGACAATTATTTCACAGTATTTTGAAAGCCTGGGCACAAAGACGCTGTAAAGCACAACACAGGATTTGGGGAGAAGGAAGGGTAGGTGGTGGGAGAAAGGGGAGGTGAATCAAATCTGAATGTGAACAAAATGTAAAGCCCTCATTTCTGCTTTCTGATGCAACTCTGCAAAACCTTGTTTCTTATTGCAGTGATTACCTTTTGGTAACACATTTGGCAAAAATGATCCACACATAATTGGACGAAACCCCAGAATACATCCAATGCCAACGTTTTTTTACGTGCAATGCCCTCTAGTGGCCGTAGTAATTATTACTCGTCTGTCAGGTGCAAAGGAGGAAATAGTAAGACGTTATAGAGCCACAAAGTCCACAGAGGGAGGAGGTCGGGGTGGTTGGATGGGTCAAAAAAACATCAAACTTTAACACAGGAGAGTGCTCTTTGTTTCCTGTTTCCAAACAATGGTCAACATTGTTTTTTTTTCAACCATGACCACGATATTTCCCTAACCTTAACCAAGTAGAAATTCAACCTATGACCTTTCCCTAACCCCCTCCCCCAAGTTGTTTTTATGCCTAAACCTAAACAAACTTTGACCATAACATTGTCAGAAAACATCAAAAAACAATTTCATTTTTGAAAAAGTGATTTGTAATAAAAATGTTGGAAGGCACTGAGAAATGATTGCCCTGCCGATGTGGGCATCAGATTAGGAATCCTGGAGTGCAGTTACAAACGATGGACTTGTTGTTCAAAATCTCCTCTAGGCCTTAGAGATTTTAACTTGAGGCATGCGCATTTACTGAATCCAAATAAACCCTGAGCATGTATAAATACAATAATGGAATAGTTCACCTTCATTTTAAAGATTCATATGGGCTTACCTTGAGGTCAGCCATTTACACTAAAAAGTATGAGCCTGGCGATATTTTACATTCTCATCAAATCCCATGAAAAGACCAAAATCAACAATGTGTTAGTCCATCCTCAATACTTTCTGACTTCCCCATCCTGTCTGTGGCTCCAAGAACAGTGGTTCCTACTGAAGATGTAAATCTTTAAAAACAGCTCACAAATATATAGTTTCATTTTTAATAAAGGCTAGCTCATTTGCTAAAACAGTTGTTCACTGCAGTTCTTATCAAACCTTACTCAAACAGAAGTGAATCAGTTTCACAAGGATTTACTTTCATATTAGACAATTCTGCACTTCTGTCACACAGTGTTTTTATAATAAATCTGGTGGCTGCATCTACATGATGATATTGTTGAGCAGTTTTTTTTTTTTTTTTTCAAAGGTCTACACCATTACTAAAGGTACCACCAACCCACACAGTAAAATACTGGCTGTTCTGGGCAGCTCCCATATTGACATGTTGATGTGTGTGCTAAGGGGGGAGAACAGAGGAGTGATAAAGATAACGAGAGCAAAAAGGGAGGTGCAGTACATATGAGAAGGAAGGAAAGGGAATTGGAGGGGATGGATAAGATGATGAGACTAAGGGAAGAGGTTAGGAGGAGGAAGAGTAAAGGAAGGAAGTGAGAAGATGAAAGAGACAAAAACATAGAGGGAGAGAGGATAGAAGGCTGGAGGAGAGTGGACTGGACGGACTACGCTTTGTTTTCTGAGAAAATCCTAACAAATTTGTAAATGGGTTTTTTTGGAACAGGTTAAATGCAGGTGGAACCTTCTAATCCTAAAAACTCACTTTCTTGGAATAACCAAAACATGAAAAGAAGCAGGGATTTTCAGAAGCAGGGGTAAAGAATAAGGCTTTTCTTCATATTCTCTCTACAGATGAGTATGGCAGGTAAATAAAATGTGTCTATTCTACTATAGGAATTGTCCCAGCAAGTAAGCAGGTCAGTATAAAGGCAGTATTAGGTTTTGTTTTATATCAGAAAGGTTGACTTTGATGCACCAAAATATGTCTTCTTTTGGGGGAAAAAGGAAAGAAAAAAAATAGATGGATAAATGAAATTAGTGTTTATGTTGTAACTAACATAAACACTAATCAGTCAATTCAAATGTAGACTATTTAATGACCTCTAAGACTTAATATTTATAAAATGTAATACATTTTAAGACTTTTTACAGAACTGCAAGAAGACAGACAATGCTTCAGCGATAAGAATATTAATATGTGAATAACTCAATTTTGACAGAAATGTTAGATAGAACCTTATATCTGACATTCTAAAGTGGCGATTTATGTACCCCACCGGAGACACCATGTGGATGGTGGGCATAGAAAGTGCAGGACACTGGAGACTGCTGTTTGCATCCTGAGGCCCATCTGTGACTAGGTTTAGGCAACAGAATAAAAAAGTTGAATAGGGGCTTGTGTCCACATATTGTTTTTTTCTGGCAGAAAAGCGCTGGCTGGGTGCTGGGGAGCGTTGGGCCTTTGTCCACGTAGTGTTTTTTTTTCTATGACAACAATATCTTGACAACATATCACTACTCTGCCGTTGTGAAATTAATACATATCGCCCATAGCATTTTATTTTTACTATTTATTTGTTTGGCTTTTTTTCCACTATGAGCACCAACCGGAGGATGCTTGTCCTCATACTTTGTATGGATGAGCTTAGTAATGATGATATCCCCTCTGTCACCACTCAATCTGACAGCCGTAGAGCAAGGAGGATGTGGGCGCATGATAAAAGCGCACTCACCGGCAACATCCAGTGTCCGGCCGATCTGCTCTCACAAACAGGCTTTTCTGTCTCTATTATGATAGTTTCTGTCTGACGTATCATACAACTCTGCACAGACAGACACGGCAAGAACAAGCTTCTAATGAAGCGGTGACGACACCAGCACATTTCTGAAAAGTTCAGAGATTTTCAACTAGAAGCGCTCAAAGCGGCCGCACAAAAAAGGCGGAGCGCTCTGAAAAAAAGGCGCTGGGTGCAGTGCTTTTTCTCTAGGCGGCCACATGCGCTCGCTTCTCATAGGGAACAATTGAAAAAAGACGCTGGCGCTCAGATAAAAAACGCCATGTGGACACAAGCCCTAATGCTGTAGTCACTATGAGCGGATATTGTAGTGGACTATAGGTGGTGTCCCAGTGGGACTCTCCAGCACTTATCACAAACCATTCAACACCTTAAGATCGCTGATGGTACAGCCGAAAGGCCAGACGCCCCTGAGAGGACACTAGGCCAAAACCTCTCACAACATCCACTGGGAAGAGGTCAAAGGTCGTCCACCAGGAGTCAGTGGATGACTGGAAAGAGATCAAGGAGAACATTCACATCTGACACCAGAGACAGGAGTTACCATCTCCCCCCCATATGTGACAACCTGTTATCAGGTTAGTTCCCAAGTTCCATTATTAAGTCACCTGACAACACCTGAGCCAGCTCCATCTGCTGATGAAGATCGTGAGAGAACATGCAGTTTGAAATCATCATCTTTTTAACTTTAGCTTGAAAGGTAACCTGTGGAGCTTTTGACCACAAGTAGCGCTGTGTTTTTAAGACTGGGTACCAAATTTTTTGGTATCATGCATGTGCACAATGACACATATGGTGGCATGATTGACTTCCATTGATTTCACAGTATTCCACTGATCAGCAGTTGGTGGCGGTGATGCACAAAGAAGATGTGCCAGCAAACACAGTGAGGAAGAAGACTGATAGCAAGCAAACATGGATGTAATGATGACAATCAGTTTGAATATTATTTTTTTTTCCCACATTCTAACAAAAATTTGAATTTTGAATAAAAAGGTATAGCCCTAATACACACAAAGCAATTCCACTTATCTATACACACAAAACTAATGAATACTAGGATCATCTTCAGTCCCTAACAAAAATGGGGTATCAAAGGTGAGAGGTGGAGGGTGGCAGGAGGGAGACTGAGAAAGGTTGGAAAAGGAAAAGAAGTTAATGAAGTCTGAGGGAGAGTAAAGAGAGGAGAGAGAAGACAGGATCTGTGTAGTGACTGTCCACCAATTATCATCCAATACACAACAATTCTCTTTGTGTGTATGTGTGTGTGAGCAAAATGCTAATAATGCTAATAACAGAGCACATTGTGTGTATGTGTTGATGACATTACCTGTGTGTGTGGGTGCCGATAATGCTGCTAATTGTGTCTGAGAGTGTGTGTGCTGTCATTTTAACATTCAAGTGTGTGTTTCTGTTTCCACACAGCTATGATAACACTAATGGTTAGGAAGGTGTGTGAGGTCGTGTTTTGGTGTGTGTCAGTGTTGTATAGGTACGATAAGACTGTCTCATAGTAACCCTCCTGCTGTTACCTGTTAGTCTCTTTTTTCTCTCCTTCATACTCATCTTCTTTCCTTCCATCCTGCTCCCTCTCTCCTCACATTATCCTCATTGTCCTCTTCATTCTTCTTTTTCCTTCCTCCACCCTTGATTATACTTTGCTCTACTTTGTTCTTTTGATTGGTGTTAAGCTACTGTCAATGAAAGTCACCACTTGCTGCTGAGATGTTTCACATTAAAAGCATTTCAGCAGCTAAAAGCATAACCTCTCCTTTACCTGGTAGGCTTTTAATGTGAAATATCAGCAGAAATGTTATAGGAATGCAATGCAAAATCAATGGAGTCCAGTCTTCACATGTCTGTGAACGGCAGCCTATCTTCCTCCTGCCCCCAAGACCTTTTTTGACTTTTTTCATGGCAGACTTTTTGACTTGTTAAACACAGGTGTGCTACAAAGGTAACCATCACTAATGTTATAAATTACACCTTTGCTTGTATATGATATGACATAGAAATATCTGCTGCAAAAGATCTGTAAGACTTTTAGGATAAGATGTTTTGAGAACTGTTAGATTGTTACATTGTTTGAATTTCTGCTACAAATTCAAATACCCTGTCAAGTGAACATAATGTTCATACCATACTCTTATTCTTTATTATTGTGTCACTCACGGTGGAGCAGAACATCACACAACTGAACATTTGCTACAAATAAATATGTGTGTGTGTGTGTGTGAGACTGCTTCCTTACAGCAGCTATGCGACAGAGAAAACAAACCACCTCCTCGGCTGTCGCCTCTCCCACTGCTCCTCTGTGCTTTCCATCTTTTCCTGTGCAGCAGATTGACAGCAGTCTGTTGCCTTGTTCTCTGTTTGCAACCCACCAGCACAAGCTCCATTGATAACACTGACTCATTAGCTGGGACTTTGTTTCAGGAATGCCAATTACAGCAGGACATATTGCTGCTGCTGGAGCAAAACCAAAAACAATACATGTACAGCAGAGTGGTTTCTTCCTCACTGCCGTCCATGTGTGTCAGACATTATGCTGTCAGATAAACAAGGGTACTGCAATCTATGTTAGTTTAGGTTGTAGAACTGGTAAATCGACATGGCTCTGCGGTTTATTTGAATTTAGTCTTAGTTTTGAAGTTTTGGCTGTATTTCTATAATCGGTTAATTCAGTGAAATGAACTGCTGAGATTTGGGAATATGCAAACAGACGAGCTGTCAGACAATCTGACAGGTGGGAAACAAGCCTCCAGGTTAGCCAAAGGTTGGAGGAGAAAACAAAGGCGAACATGGAAATTATTACCCAAACTGTCTCTTGTGATCATCATCCATCATTGTTTATAGACCCTCTTCCTGCTTTAACTTTGTGCTGCTGTGCTTACTGTAACTGTGTGTCACACACTTTTACTGTGCAATGAGGGATTATTACCCACATTTCAGGTGTGTTTTCTCCCATTTTGACTTCCAAATAATGTGGTTTAGGTAATCTGTTAGCTTGCCTGTCGTGTTTCTTGGTCCATCGGACTATGTTTTAGCGATGTCCCCGTGTTCCCAGATCTCAGCTATTCCTTTGGTGAGTACAATGTTGTCATATCAGATAGAAATGTTGGCCAACACTATGAAAACAAGACCCAAGACTATAACTTTTTGCTGAACTGTGGCCACTGTGGCCGAACGGGGGTAATGCGTTTAGGCTGCAGCGGTGGGGACCGCAGGAGGTGCCAATAAAACGCAGCGGCCCTGCGGCGAAAAGTTGAAACAGAATCAGCTTTTGGAAAAACGCAAGTGATGTCACAACCAGAAGACGCCCAGGTGAAGAAGAACCTTGTTTACTGTAGCATTGTAGCATTCCACTACAATCAGTTGTTTACTGAGCAACTGTGAAGATGGAAGAGAGACTCCACTTAATATTTGTAGGAGGGAGACAATCCAACAGATAATTATTGCTTAACTCCAGCTCCCCAACCTTGTTTCCAGGAGTGGCAGGCAGTTGTGTTTTTAGTAAAAAAGCTTTGATAAAGCAACTGTCCACTACCTGTCCAGCACCAAACAGCAGACAGACACAGTTAGTGACTAGCTGATGAACATAGTGGAGCATTTAGCAGCTAAAGAGACAGATCATTTTTCAGGAGTTGGTGGCTGGTATCATGGGGCCAGCCCATATCATTGGATCTGCATCGTATATGTTGTACTCTATTATATATTATGTAGTTTGCAATATAACATAGGTCACCTGCTGCCCAAAAGCAAAATGTCTTTCACATGAGCCTTTTTTTCACCTTTCATCTGCACTAGCATTTTGGCTAAGCTGAGATTTGATACATAGAAATGTTAATTTGGGTAAGACAGAAAACAAGCATTTTTCCCAAAAAGTGTTTCTTTTAGCGTATTTGCAGAACAACAGCCTATACAACCCTCCAATCTGCTTTGAACTGTGTACAAGCTACCCTGACTCATTTCACAGCTGCTCTCAAAACTTGAAAGATGAGCTCAATAGAGACCTCGTCAGATCCTTGATATTTAGGCGTTTTAACTGATGACTGCTTTTCCTTTATGCAGCATATTCAGCAGCACCTTGCTGAGCAATAAAAGCTGAAGCTGGGATTTCATCTCAGCAGCAAAATGCAACTTCAGCTTTAATTCCCCAGAACACACACACTGTAGGCTACATAAATATATAGACATCTGCATTGAGGATATACATGTGTAGAGAGGCACTTCAACTGGAGCTGAAATTTTAATGATGGATTAGCAGATATTACAGATATTCATGGTTCTCAGAGGATGAATCCTGTTTATGACTGGTTTATGACTAAATACCAGCAAAACTAATGACATTACTCCAAATAGTGTTTTTTTTTTATCTGGATAAACTATTGGCTTGTTTACAACCTGTCTGACTGCTCATGTTTGTTGCCCCCTTAGATTTATTTTAACGATGTCACCACATTTGGAGACCTCAGCAATTACTTTAGTGAGTACAGTGTGATCAGAACTGATAGGACCGATGGCCAGAGCTACAAAAATAAAACTCTAGTTGTAATAAACAGGGTGTGGCCAAAAATCTGTCAAGTACTTTTAGCAGGAAATTTAGCAGGTCTGGTTTTCCTTTAAGAATACTTCTCTTTTCTCTTTTTTCTACTGCTGCAATAGGTACACGATACCTACTGCAGCAGCTTGTAGAAAACATCTTTCCTATTAGTTGTATGTAATTTTAATAATTGAACTGGTTTTATTGAAGGACGTTTTCTGCAATTACTCCCCTCAACATTCTCATTTCACATAGTTTGGATCGTCAGCTAATTGCCTGACTTGTGTGTTGTGGCTGATGTTTGCTGTGCACCTCTCTCTGTCTCTCTCTCAGGTCAGTGTGTTCTCTCTGCTGATGCTATGCAACCAACCAAAACCCATTTTCAAGTGTGACTCTTTTTGCACCAGCAGAATTATTTTTAACTGTAATCATTGAGCTCTCAGCTCCGTCTGGAACACATCATCTTTCTCCTCTGTGGATAATGAGAACATGAAGGTGCTTTCAAAAGGCTACGTTTTCCATCTTTAAATATCATAATGACATTGTCAAATTCATTGCAATACTGTGATATAATTAACGTCAATAAATAAGAGCTTGAAGGTGATACCTGTGACATTATTAGTACTAGTATACGCAGCGCAGATGGTGTGAAAAGAAGTTTGCTTGGTTAAAGTTCAGAACAGTGGTTGCTAACAAGGAGGCAGTCGGTGAAGGCCAACAAAACCAAACATCAGATGAGGCAAGCAGGCAGTAGTCATAAATCGGCAGGCAGCCAGATGCTGGAACTAGGGCTGGAACATGTTCAGACTGAACGCAAAGCAAATTTTCGCCTTGCATCAATTGAGCAAATTTGACCGCTTGACCGTTTTTCCAGTCCGTGTAGAGCTAGCTAGAAGCGAATGCACTGACTGTGTGTTTTGTGTTTAGCTCAGCCTCTGAGTGATCTCAGAACTCAAGATCACTCAAGGTGAAACATTTTTAACTCATGCAGTTATGTCTTCAACTCGGTTTGCGCCACCCTGGATGTGTGTTCTGTCTGAACCCCAAGGTAAGGCTATCAAGGATAACAGCTGATCTGGCAAAGTCTTAGGAATATTGGATAATTACTGATGGAATAAGGGACAGGTGCACAAGTGGGTGTGGGGATCAGATGACTGGAGGTGGTGGGAACTTTGGCACTGGAGACTGTGGTTCCCAATCCCCTCTCCAACCAACAGTCTATGTGGTTTTCCTTTTAACCAAGACAATGATCTTTCAGAGAATCATAGACCCCATTTACACTCAGTCACTGCATTTGTCTGGGACTAAATGTAAATGCATCCAAGCAGCATTTGAGACTGGTCACATTCTAGCCAGCTGTTGGTGTAAGGTGTAAATGCATCTTTCTCTTCAAGTAAGTAATCTTTACTACTTCTAACTATGTCAGTTAAACTCCATCCACACTAATACGTTTTCATTTTAAAACACATAACTTTTGCTACGTTTACACCCGACGTTTTATAACCCCTAAAACGGAGACCTTTTAAAACGCTGCTGACCCCGTTTTAGTTTGTGTTTTAGTGAGGACGGACGAAAACTGAGACGTTTTAAAACGATGATCCACATTCGCTTCCTGATTGGGTCTTATCAGTCACGACGTGTCCTTCCCTGATTTGTCACGCCCGTATCACGTGACCCTTTTCTGGTCACAGTTAAACCTGGTCGTCGGTCCAAGCAGAGAAATCTCTGCTCTTACTTTTCTCCATTGCTGTTCTTCATTTGTAGTATTTCCTGCAACTAACTAATCAACCAACCGTCTGTTGGCAGGAAATGAATAAAATTAAGCATGGGGAGGTGGGTGGGGGTTTTGGGCATGCAAAAGACAAACTTAAATAAATAAACAAATACAGAAAAAATGAGGGAACCGAGGAAAAGTTTAGATTACACTTGTATTAATTTTGTAGAGGGTACAACTAAAATGCAAAAATAGCTTTGATGTAGTAAACTACTTTTGCCCTGTTGCTGTAGCTTAGCTTGCTACATTTCTCTGGGGGTAGCTTCAGTGTAGTGAAGCTTTATTTAATGTAGAGTAACTGGTAGCTTAGCTCGCTACACTTTCCAAGTAGCTTGCCCAACACTGCCAATACATCCCTGACCCCGTCCTCTACAGGGAGGTCAGAGGTCACCTACACAACAGCTTCCCTGCAACAAGCAGAGAGTTAGTATTTTGGCTAAGGAAACTTCAGCAACGATTGTCACTGTCACTGTTGCTCACAGGCCAAATGTTAATGGACGATCTCCCTGCTGCTATGCAACAACAGAAAAGCCATTTTCTGTTCCTGCTCCAGCTGAATGTTTTCAGCCGTCAGCACCTTCTAGTTCGACACTGTCCTCAGCTCCCAGCTCCGTCAGGAACACAGCAGTCAGTGCCCTCCTCTGTAAATAATGAGAAAATGAAGGCAGCGCTGAAAGTAGAGAGGTCCCCTGTGAGCAGCAAAGCTGGTGCAAATTCACTCTCCACACAATTAATTTAACAACTGTGAACAACTGCAATGGAGAATAAGTACAAGCGGTCCTGTAGCTTAATAGGATTTAGCCTTTTAACAGTGATTGTTTTATTTTTCCTTCAAGTGAGAAAACAAAAACATGTTGATGTATGATTTAAAGGATCATTCCAGTGACTTTGCATGTGTCAGCCTGTTAACGTCCTTGCATTTCTGCATGCATATTCTCCCTGTATCTGCATAGGTGAATGTGTGTCTTTGTGTGTCTAAATGTTAGCCATGTGATGGACAGGTGACCTGTCTGTGATTTCAGTCCACCAATTTGAGTTGTACTGTCGTTTGTGCTCTTCAGTAAGTCCAGTAATTAAAAACTTGTCTGTTGCAGGCAAGTGTCATGGAACTATCCAAGGTAGAGAACGTATACACAACAATGAGAATAGGAAATGTATTTTTCCTGCATTTAATACAGGAATAATACATAATACAGCCCAGACTCCAAGGAATTGCTTTCATGTTAGACAATTCAGCAGCACAACATTTATGTCCAGTGCTAACGTTTGGTAAAAATGCAGGAGAAGGAAAAGGTTAGAGTAGCCTCAGTTTGTGACTTTCATACATTCGTGTCACAGAACCATTAGATTTTCTGAAAAAAATCTACCCGGCGATCTTTGAAAAACCTTACTGCTGTTTGGAAGATATTTTCAATAATACTCAAAAACTCTTCTAACCATGAAAAAATCTGCTTTAAACACAATAACAATAGCAGATGCTCTTGTATAATTTGTACAATGTGAACTAAACTAAAAAGAGAGAAAAAAAGATAATTTATATTTGCCTATATTGATGTTACTTACTATTATTATTATTGTATTGTATAGTATTGTCAAAACAAAATAATGTAATAATTATATTTTTCCTGTGTGGCTTTCTGGATAAAAAAAAAGTAAAACATATTTTTTTCATTGTGCAGAAACAAACAGAATATATTTTTTAATCCAGATAGTTCTTTGAGGACTGTGGAAATGATTTCAGAACAGCGGAAGGTTTTCTTAAACAACCTGTATTTCCACTGTTTGGCACTGAACTGTACACTCATAGACTGATTAATGAAAGAAAGTCATGTACAGCACCTTGATAACAGTATGACCCCACTTCTGACTTTCCTGTGAACAAAATAAACAATGCTTTCCTGTGGGAAATGTTTTATTTGGGACTATTTTCAGCGGCGGATGAATCCACATTTGATGCTCTAGTGAGTATTTGGGGCAGCAGGACGGTGTGTGTGGGATTGAGTCATAATAAACTACAGTGTGTGTGTTCATGGTAATGAAGGAACATGTCACCCAGTGCAACAGTGTTGCTGCACAGACAATACTTGTTAGTAGAATCAATTAATTGTTTTCTCTTTTTTTGGTCTTTTCATGGGATTGGTTGATAAAAAAAACAAACATGGCATTTATCCTTGAGGATACCTTCCAGACATGCTGTTCAGCAATCACTTGATCGATTGTATTTAGAAGAAAGAAAGACAGAAAATAACCAAACAACTGACAAGTTTAAAAAGACTAAAAAGAAAATCTGTCCATTTTCACTATACGCTGTACCTATTTTATGAATTAATATAAAATACTGGAAAGGAAAAATGAAAGAAAGAAAGAAACAATTAGAAAGCAAAAAAGGACAAGTGGTGTGAGGTGAGCAGTGAGGCATATTTTCTCACCATGGAAACCATCTTCAAAAGACACACACACATGCACACACACACACACACACACACACACACACACACACACACGCACACACACACACACACACACGCACACACAATCTTATAGTACTTCCTCAGCCGGTAGTAATCGCAGCCAATCAGGCTGAGAGCAGCAGCAGCAGCTCATAATGAGACTGTTTCTAGACGATTCAGAGAGGTGAGAGAGAGACCTACAGTCACACCCCCCATCTCTCTCTCTCTCTCTCACACACACACCCACACGAGAAGGAGAAGCTTTGTCTGCCTCTTCCAAACTTTTTTTCCACACTTTAAAAACAACATATTGTTTTACTTTCACACACACACGCATGTTACAAAATGACATTGTGTTCTTGGACATCGTGTTGCTGAGTTGTGACGCTTACAGATCTCTACATGTCAGTAAGAAATGGGGTAAAATGACGTGTAATACAGAGGCTGACATCTGATGGAGAGTCCCACAGGTCCTGCAGGATTCCAGTTGAACAGGACAATATAGACAAATATATTGTCTATCTAACTCTGACATCATCTGACATCTGTCATTTTTATAAGCCACAGCTGTTTAAGCATGAGGTCATGATGTGTGACAATTAGCTCAATATGAATTCAAGCCATTCTGTTAAAATAGTAACCCGCCAGTGAAGAGTTGAATACAAATACTTAAAAAGTGCAATAAGGGGTAGAAGAAATCACAGTTCCTTTCCTGCAAAAACTGCAACATTTTGTTGACAAGGTGAACAATTTAGTGGCTGAAATAATGTGATGAAATGTAGATATGCAACATGTCTGCTCGCTCAAGTAATTCATAGTCTTCAGCTCCTTTCAGACGTGCATCTCATTACCAACAAGTCCTCCAACCTACATGACAGAATATGTCGTTTTCCAGTGACTCCCAAAACAACATATATAGGCGTACCAGACCTTTGTTGTCATGCCAACAACAACAACACGTGGTTAACATTGTGAAGTGGTCGCAGTTTGGTTAGGTTTAGGTACCAAAACTACTTGGTTAGGTTTAGGTCAAAAGATCATGGTTTGGGTTAAAATAAGTATGTTAGTTATGTAACTTAACTTACATACATAAAACCAATCTTATTGGGTCAGATCTGCAACATTTCTGTAACACTTCCAAATGTGTCACTTAATTATCATTTTTATGCACAAACAATACCAGTTTAATAAACCATGAAAAACTGTGAATGAGTCCAGCAAGTTGTAGAGGAGACTTTTCCCATGTCAGATCAATCTTTAGAAATGTGTTTTCTTATCTTTTCTTCCCTTGCGGTGGTGACCAAAAGACAAAATAAAAATAAAATTCAAACAAAAAAAGCCCATTAGAAAGCCCCAAAAATCATCAGACCATCAGCTCATGCCAAGTACTCAAAGTATGAATATCCAGCAAAACACTAAACATGCAGTATGTGAGCAAATAGGAATCTCACCTTAACGTCTTGTCATTTTTAAATAACCTATATGAGAGGATACTACAAACCATGGCTGGATTAATCTTTCAGGGGGCCCCCACTCAAACATTTGTTGTTGGGCTCCTATTGACCCAAATGTGATATTGATATTTTAATGATATTTTACATTTTATTTTATATAAACGTGGGGCAAACATGTATAATTAAATATGTACATAAGCTAGGTTTCACAATGTTACGAGAACATAAATGGATAATGACCTGTAGGCAATCGGTTACTCTGTTTGAACCAACTGTGTGCTGCAAAAACATCTCACCTGACATTCTGTCTATAGAGTAAATACAAAGAGTCGGTCTAGACCTGCTCTGCATGAACTAGTGCCCTGAGATAACTTTGTTATGATATGGTGCTATATAAATAAAACTGAACTGAACTGAATTGTCTGTCTTTCAGTTGGTTGGTTCAACTACATGTTTTTCTGCAGGTCATAAAATGGTGCTGCAGAGCCAGAGCAACATTAATAACATTAATCTTTAAACCATCTCAGAAACTTCACCTATATTAATCTTTTAATCAGCTTATGAACATACAGCCAGATATTTCACTAAAACATCAGAGCTCACCTGCCTGTGTGTCTGTGCTGCTGCTACCAGCAGTTTACTGATAAAATGATGCATGGAGTTCATGAATCAACTAACCAGTTAAGACAGAGACCATCCTCCGCCAAAATACGACCATATGGGTCGTCTGTCCAAGCAGCTTATTGCAACCCATATTTATGTTTATCGTTAGGCAGCGACCTATAAAGAGTGACAAAGTCGGGGTGGATGGATGGGTCAAACAACACAGGAGACCGCTGTTCGTGTCCCGTGTGAAACCAAAAGTCAGTGTTGACTTATTTTAACTTACATACGTAACTTAAGTTACGTAACTAACTAACTAATATGCTTATTTTAACCCAAACCATGATCTTTTCCCAAGTAGTTTTGGTGCCTAAACCTAACCAAACTGCGACCGTCAACAACGTGTTTATCATTGTTACCATGACAACGAAGGTCTGGTATGCCTATAGGAGGACGTGTTGGTTAGACATGTGGCAAATTTAGCCTATATGTAATGTCCATAATATAATGATCCATACAAATACAATACAAACTCAACTCTACTGTTGCCACAGCTGCAAGTAGTCAACAATGCGCAGTACAGTGGGTTGCCAGATACTCAGGTCAGATCTTGCTCTTTGACTTTTCATCATAATACTCCACTTTCTGCAGAAAACACACAGACCTGGCAACTCTGCATCAACCTCACTGGTAACACTGTGTGGAGACAATTATGTAAAGTATTGGTGGGGACTTTTCTGCCACACCTTGACATTGGTACGGACAAGTCCCTTGTGTCTATACCCGAATCTACGCTTATGGTCTCAGAAACTCGATTTTGACCCCTCTACAAGATAGGTCCACATGTAATATTGAACGACCAGCCTTTGTTGAGATTGCACTTTATTGTGCAGATTCCCTAACAGATTTACAGCTGACCAAATTACCAAAATCACACTGAACTTGGGGCTTTTTGGGGACCCTAGGGGTCCCGGGTCCTAGGACAGTAGTCAGCTTAGCCCAGTTAATAATCCAGCCTTGTGCCAGACTGTATCTTATACAATAAGCAGCAAGTTTCTATATCTGATAAATAAAAAAATTGATAAGAAAATGTATGACGCATGATGACTTTTTAAAATCTTTTGAGGATCTCTGGACTTCAACAAATATTCATATATAACAAACAGTTGCATTTATTGTAAATTACTTGGGATAAAAGCATGTTAATGCTTGCATTACTAATGTAAATGTATTGCAGAAGAGTAGGCTGGTGCTTTCTAAAGCAGTCACTTATCAACCTTTTAACATAATAGCTGCTATTGTGGATGCATTTATCTTAAGCCATGTACTGTACAGTGACTGCAGTCGTCTGAGCGTGCACAGTGGAAAGCAAACCTTTAATCCAGCTGCTCAAACTGTGTTTCCAGCCAACCACTGAGTCAACCATTAACCATCAGCAACAGAAATGATTCACTCAGCCTTTGGGTTATTGCTGTACAACTGCACAGATTTCTGTTTTTTTTTTTAATCTATTAAATCTTCATGTGTCATGCTGCTGAATTGTACTGCTGAAACAATTAGTCATTTAATTGATAAGTTGATTCACAAACAATCCTGATAAGTGATTAAGTGATTGCTGAAGTCATTTATCAAGGAGAACTGCCAAACACGTGTTGGTCTGGCTTCTGGACTGTTGATCCCACCAGATAAGCAATTTAAAGACGTCACCTTGGGCTCGGAGAACTTTGGTGTGCATTTATTTTTATTTTCTGCCTGTAAAAACAACCAACAGACTGTAAATAATGAGTTTCTGCTGCACTGGATTAAATCAGTGAACTGTTCCAGAAAGGTCTGGTCTGGTAGAGTGCTTTCCTGATGATAGTGTTCTGACATGTCACTACTGGATTTAGTCTCACTGTTTTATCACCTCCTGTTCTGTTGATACTTTATTTTTATTTTTTTGTTTCAATCTGTTTTTTGTACACATTGTTGTCTCTTGCTTTTCTACTCTGCTGAATCTGAAGTCAGTCCTGCCTTCACACTTGTGTAACAGTTCATGGCTACACATTTTTTCTGCATGCACAACTGGAAATGTGATGGCGCAGCCTCGCCTCTGCTCTGCCGCGAGGACATTAAATTAATAGCAGACAGTCACAGAGACTTCGCACATCCTTTTCAATCACTTAGCAATGATTGCGGCAGTGTTTCCGCTCCGCTCCTCTCCGCTCTCTGCTGCCGCCAGAGATGCTCTATGTTTCAGAAGAAGGCTCACTCAGTGAGTCAAGGGATGCTTTACAGCTTAGATGGTATACAGGGTAGAACTATACGGAATGAGGCCAGTGATAATATTCTCAAAACTCACTGTTAACAGACACAGAAACGGATATGTTAGTAACACTCCTGGAGATAAAAAAAAAAATTACAGAGTATTACAATTCACTGTTTGAATAGGAGATAAATACCCTGATGCGAATACTCGGATATTCTAAATGTATTAATGGATGATTACAAATAATTTATTTATCCATGTTCGTTATATGTCAGGATAAACCCCTTAGGATATATATGCCAATATCAACAAATATTTTACAGCTATTGTAAACTACTCAGTTGATAGTTATAATACAGTACTTCACCATGTTGTTTACCATATTAACAGTTCATTTGTAATTTGGTTGAATCATTTATTTTTGATTGACAACAGTTAGTTCACACTTTACTTTCTCAGTATTTATAGGCTCTTCAGTAGGGAGTCTTGGTTCCACCAGAATAATCCTAGATTATTACAGTGTTCAATTATAATCAATTAAATGAATGCATTAACAACTGAAAGTAAAAAGAAAATTAAAAGATAATTAAATTTGCTTTCTTATTCTGTCTTTAAATGATGAACAATTATTACATTTTAGAATGGAACTGCAAAAACATAAAAAAAAAATACAAATTGAAAGCATGATTTTTACTTACATGTTTGCCTATTATATTTCATTCCATAATAGCTCATAATTAATTTCCTGCTTTAATATACAGGTTAAATTTTGGGATCTCTTTCATTTAAAGATGTGTGCAGTTCAGTGGAAGTGCGTTTACATGCGCACTAGTATCCTGGTTTTGAGTTTTATCCTGGTTTTGATCATATTCGGGATATGATGTTTACATGGAACCTCAGAAATCTGACACCTGTACTACAAAGCAGGATTTGGGGTTAGCAAGGTAACTTCAGGTTTAACTCTGGGTTTTCAGGGTTATGATGGTGGTTCACTTCTTACCGGGGTACATCACCATGGTAAGGTTATGTTCAAGATAACACACCAACACCTACAAAAGCACCGCCTACTGACTAATCAAATCTCTTGGAAAATGGGATCACCATACGTAGAAAGTCCCGTGGAGCTCGGCCCCTCCTGTCTTCTTCATTTCATTTATTTTCCTGTTGGCTGCAGCTGTGTTGCTTTTAGCCTGGATGATGTATTTAATTTTTTGTATTTCTCTAATATTATAGTTTGCTCTTCATTTGTAAAGTATGCTGCTCTGCTGCCAGTAGACTTGTCATGTTTGCGATTGATCATATGCTGCAAACACCGCTCCTTTTATGTGAACGCGCTCATGGCTAGACTGGGAAACACTGGGTTTACTTACTGAGTTGATAACCACCAACAGAGGGCTGAGACATGACAAATCATGCAAATGGGGATAAAGGGGCACACTTTAGGACAGTCTCTCTTCGAAGGCTTTCATGGTGTTGCACTCGATTGTATCAGCCCAGGATCACCAGGAATTACAGTATGTCAATATTGGACAATTCCACACCTCACAATTTACGTCCAAAGCTAATGTTCAAAGCCAATACAAGAAGTAGTGTGTCCTTTATGTAGCAAAATGGATAGTAAGGGTGTGGAGGTCCAGGTGGTGGATGGGCATGGAGCATGTTTGACTGTCATACAGGAGACCTAAGTTCAAGTTCCATTACAGACTTGGAATTACAGGTTGCAAGTGTAACCCTAACCCTGATACCGTGACCCATACATACGTATGTTCCCCCTTTTACTAACCATAACCACGATCTGTGCCTCTCTTAACCTAACCTTAACCATACCATAGGTGCCATGCACAGCAGTTTTTGAATATGTTGGTTTGAATATATCGGGGGTCTTGCAGAAGTTAAAACCCTGCCTACTTTTCACACCTGACCAATCACTGTGTGAAGTGAGTGTGATTATCCGATTGTTTTTTTCAGAAAGTGTCAGACCCAAAGAGAAGTTCATATGCTGTCAGACGTTCCAACAAGCACTTTGTATTAAGCATACTCAGGCCTGTATGCTCTACTACTTGAGGGACTAAACAACCCTATCACCAGACAAGAGTGTCAATATTTGATAATTCTGCAAAAACCTGGATTACATTATTCACATTCAGTGCTATATATTCTTTTAAACTTTCTCTTTCTACAATATCTGCTCATGGCAATTGTGGGTTAGGGAAAGATTGTAGTTTTCCGAAACTCCAGTCTCCTGCATGAAAGTCAGACATGCTACACGTCCATCCACCACTCTGATCTCCACACTTTTACTTTCACCCTCAACGACACACCTCCTTCCTGGACTGGCACTGAATGTCGGCACTGGATATAAATTGAGAGATGCAGAATGGTCCAATATGTAATTCCAAGAGATACTGGAACTGACAAAACAGAGCAGCTCATTTGGAAATGTTTAGAGCTGCAACGATTAGTCGATCAAAAGAAAATTAATTGCCAACTTTTTTTGATAATGGATTAATCGTTTCAGTCATTTTTCAAGCAGATATGTCAATCATTGGTTCCAGCTTCTTAAATGTGAGGATTTGCTGCTTTTCTTTGGGGTTTGGACTGTTGGTCAGACAAAAGAAGACATTTGAAGATGTTGTCACTTTGGGCTCTGGGAAATTGTGATGAGCATTTTTCACTATTTTTTGACATTTTATAGACTAAACGATTAATCGTAAAAATAATCGGCAGATGAATCGATAATGAAAATAATCGGTAGTTGCAGCCCTAGAAATGTTCTCTTCTTTCACCTGATCAGTCCAATCAATTCTGAAATTTAGCGATCAGTTCAGTTGTGAAATCATAATTTACAAGATTTTCTATATTTTTGTGGTTTTTGAGAGGCAGAGAGTCACTTCAGGGGATAATGATGTGTACAAAATTGAAAATAACATTTCCCTGTCTTAGTGAGAATCTGGAGCTGACCAGGTGCTGTACCGCAGCACTTGTACCACAATGCACTGCATGGCAGACTGACCATATGACTGGGAAGCGTGAAAACGACGCCTCTCGCCATCAGAGTGAGACGTCTTGTTTTCCCCTCCTTCCCAGTGACGCTGTAGCAGCCGAGCCGCTGCCGGTTCGCTCCCCTCACTCCGCCCGGCTGGCTGCGTGCTGCACACCGCGTTTAACGGGAGACACAGCGAGACAGAGAGGGCACAGAGGCGAACAAACCACAAGCGGATCTGCACCTGAGCTGCACGGACTGTGGATTTAAAGAGAGGAAAGGAGGAGAAGTTGAAGCGTCACTGCTGCGACAGGGAGCCGCTCCACACTGCTGTCCAGTTAACAAGGTAACCAAAACCAGCTGACCTATCTTTTTACACATGGTAACCAGAAAACGAGCTCGGTCACAGGAGATGTGGTGGTAAATAAAAAGGAGGGTGAAGAGTGACCTCCAGTCGGTGGTCATCATACTGTATCATCACCATCATTGGACACCCAGTCTGTGAGCTGCATCCCCTCTGTCCTCCTGAAACTTCCATCAGTGTGATGCCTCTCTCCAGGGTGAGGGTTCCAGCTTTTCATTTAAATCCCATAGAAACACACAGCTCTGTGAACAGTGAGCTGAATTAATGTGGGTTTCACCTTTAACTGCATCCATAAGGGGGATTTTTTATAGGATGCTGTAGATGTGTGCTGCCATAGGAGCAATGCTCATGTCTGTATCACAAAGATAATATGGATAATGTAATCTTGCAGTGCTTTGACGGTTGCTTCTTGTATCTGTATATATTTGTGTGTGTGTGCGTGTGTGTAATTGGAATGAGATTGTTGGAAACACAGTGCGGTTTGTGGGTTCAAGTCCCTCTGGTGTGGCTTTCCATGTCGCCTCATGTCTCGGTGCATTCTGCCCCTGCATGACATTCCTCACTCTCT